>NDGM010970045.1:0-10848 GCA_002564305.1 Octomys mimax
ATTGAACCACCGCTCCCAGAGACTGACTGCTTTGTTTAAGCAGACACTTAAACAACTGAGCTAATGGGCCGGCTCCCTGTAGAGGACATTTTTTTTTCTTTTTTTCTTTTTTTTTTTTTTGGCAGAACTGTGGATTGAACTCAGGCCTTTGCGCTTGTCAGGGAAGCGCTTATTCCACTGAGCCATCTCCCCAGCCCCGGACATTTTAAATGAACCAGAAAACCAACATTTTGCTTGGTAACTTTAGACCATGGACAGCCTCTAAACTGGCTTCTGTATCAACAGAGATTAAATAGAATATATGGTCCACAGTGTCCATCCTGGATATCAAGATATTACTTAGCCAATTAAAATAAACCAAGTCCCTGGTCAGTGGTTTCTCAGATCTCTTTCTGATTTCCATGCTCGGAGAGCAGGTCAGAGCCGGAGCAGTCGCTTCGTGTGCAGACCTTTCCTATGGGACCAGCAGCCTGCACGGAAGCCTTCTCCATGTGCCAAAGACAGACAGCTGAGGCCCGTGGGCCACTACTGCAATGCTGCTATCTGCTCACCAAGAACATTCCAGACTGAGCAAACGCAAACATAGAACAGAGTCCATTTTCTACAGCAACTCTATGTGACACCAGATCAGCTGGCATTGAAGAGGCACTTGCTGCCAGGGCACCCACAAACAGATATCCATAGATATACCCATACCAAACACGTGCCATGTGAGATCAGAAAATGAAGAAACAACAGCATTTTTTCAAATACAGAAAACCAAGCGTATTTTATTTATTTCAGTGTCTCTAAAATTACCACTTTCAAATGGTTTGGTGAAAAATCTCATAGAAGGAAGAACTAAATTTCTTCCCTGAAGGGCTGGAGCAATAATTCCCTTAAGTGATTTAAGGTGATTGTCACTTGAGTTCATGATAGAGTTTTTAAACTTTATCCTTTTTATTAGTACATACTTGTCATACGTACTGATCACATTCATCATAGGGATTTGTACCTGAACATAACCCATCTCAATCCCATTCTCCTCCATTCCCTTCAGCCATTCTTCCCCTCAGCCCTGATGGTGCACTTTGCAATGTAGCACCTTGGATCAGAGGAATTACTACGCATCATTTCTTTTTAAATGCCAACATAAAGTTGCCAACTGTCTTTCTTAAGAAAAGACTACTCTTGATCTGAATATTGACCCTTCTGGTTTTCTTTTTAACTTTAACATTCCTTATGTTTAAGAAAGGCTGGGATTAGCACTCAGAAGGCTGAGGCAAGAGGATCACTGTGAGTTTGAGGCCAGCCTGTGCTACATAGTTATTTCAAGGCCAGCCTGAACTATTTTTCAAGATCCTATCTCAAAAGAAAAAATAAAAATAGAAGATGTATTGTGTACAGGTACAAATTTCCCATGATAAACATGATCAGTATGTACAACAAACTTATACTAAGAGAAAATAAAGATTCTGAAAAAGAAAAAAAATAGACTGATATTAATAAGGTATATCTTTGTAAAAAATACCCTTTCAAACAGTTAATGCTTAAATTTTTCTTCTTTTTAGATTTTATATTGAACCAATTTTGCAGGCTTATATCTGGTAATCTGAACAACTAGTTTAAAGACAAAAATATGTGATATAACAACCACCATTGAATTCTGATCATTTTAATGAAATTCTGTATCATTTCTAATTTTTTTACTCTTTTTTATTCTCTTTTTAAAAAGTTCTTTCAACAAAATAAAATATATCAACTGACTCAGCTGAAATACTTCTTATCTGGCTTGTGAAATCAAAACATCTGGGCAGCACCATATGGGATATCTGCCACATTGCCGCCTATAATGGTACATAGCATTCTTTCTGTGATCTGACTTATTAATTGGATGAATCCTCTCCCATTTTCACTCATCCATTTTATCCAAGAATTTCTTTTTATTCTACAAAAGTGTTCTACCCCAGAAGCTTCCCTAAGGTTTACACATTACTAAATTCAATGAACAAGAAAGGTCCCCCCAGAGCTTCAGAATGCCTAGGACCACAGACCACGTAACAAGCCTTTCTGTCCACTGCCTGGTCTACTTTTCTAGATGGGATTGTGTATGCAGCCTTTGAAACTTAAAGGCTCTTTCAAACTTAGTTGGAGATACCAATAATGCATTGGTTTGAGTCTCATTTATTCCAGTTACAAAACCTATTGCTAGAGCCCAATCAAACACCCATCGACTAAGGAATGGATAAAACAGATGTGGTATTTTTGTACAATGGAGTATTACTCAGCTATAGAAATAGGTAAACTCAAGACTTCAATAGGTGAGTGGATGCAACTAGAGATCATACTCATAAGTGAAATAAGTCAGACTCACATGTGCAAACACTGTATTGTCTCACTGGTGTAAGAATCTGAACAAATAAATAAGATCTGAAAGGTATAATAAATACTGTGAAAGGGAAAGAGTCTGTTCAAAGGGAAAGAACAACTGGGATGAGAGAAGGGATAAAAAAAGAAGGAAGGGGAAAAGAAATATATATGTATATACACAGGATATCTTGGATAATTACACTACTAATTTCCACTACTTTACTGGAAAGAACAGTTTGTGCTTAGACTGTTTGATCAATTTCACATGCCTATGTCTGGTAATCTGAGTAACTACTTTGAAGAGAACAATAATAAAATAATAACAGTAATAAAATAATCCTTGTTAATTTCCTGTCATCTTGTTTTGAAATCCTATATCATTTTAGCTTCCATTTATTCCCTTTAAAATAAAAACAATAAAAAAGATTTCTAAAACACCAGAACTAACTAGTGTATCAGTCAGTTTTCCTGTCCCTGAGACAAAATACCCATCACCCGTAACTGAAAGGAGGTGAAGTTTACTTGGGCTTATGATTTCAGAAGATTCAGAGATGTGTGGCTGGCTGCCTCTGAGGAAGCAATGCAGAGGCAGAAGGGCAGGTTGAGGAAAAGCTGCTCAGTCTGTGGCAGCAACAGAAACAGAGAGAGAGAGAGAAAAAGAAAGAGAAGAGCCAGGGACAGGAACGCACCCCTCCAGGCCATGCCACCTCCCATGAGTCCCCACCTCCCAACAGCACATTGGACTATTAGCTCACTGATGCATTAATCCACTGATAGCTACAGCACCCTCAGGACCAATCACATTCCCAGTGCCCCGCCTCTGAGCATGAGACTTTGGAGGGACATTTTAGATCCAAAGTGTAACAAGGATTAAATAAGCAATTGTGACCAGAGTGGTAGAAGAGTACTTGAGACTAGTAAACTCTCAGATGTTCTGCAGAAGCAAATTAACCACTGAAACATTCTGGGTAAAGCTAGAAATACCCATGATGAAGGGATCCATTGGTTCTACACTTCCAAGGAACCACAGTGCTTGTTGTTTACTATTTCCTAGGCCGGCTGACTGACACCATGTGTCAACAGCTCTACATCCCTTAACAAGCACAATGCTAGATCAAGCAGCATCTGGCGAAGTTTGACTAGAATGACCCTTGGGCAGAATTCTTTCTCCAGCCCTACAGGGAAAGCATTCATTTCTTCCATCAGGTTACTCACTGAATCACAAATATGGAGTGAGTGTTTCCCAACTTCTGGGAACTGTGCTAGGTGCTGGGAATAAATAACTAGACAGAGTCACTGGCCCCTAGAGAGCCCCTAGTAGACTGGGGGTGGGGGGGGTGACCACTGCCAGCTCCCACAGGAAGGGCAGTGGTGCCACAGTGTGCTCAAGTCACAGCCAGCACATCCTGGAAGGAAAGGCAATTTCAGTCGGAACTTTCACATTCTCTCCTTTAAAGAACCTTAGACACAATTTCCTTTCTCAACTTTTCCTCTTGGCATCAACAAAACAGATGCACTGCTGGTAGGCAGCCTTTTTTTTTTTTCTCCTAGGGGAGCATTAATAATGGGGTAATGTGGGACTGCCTCTTCCTGACACTATTTATTACAGCTGTAACTCTGTCGATGTACAAACTTTCAGGGTTTTATTTATTTCTACTCTGGTCACACTGAGAGGACCAGATCATTTAGCATCCTGCCGCTCCATCAGCCACCTTTTTTTATTTGCAGGTATAAGGCAAAGGGTAGAAATGGTTCTGTGATAGAGGGCTGATGCAGCTTGTGAAACTCAGAACGGGATCAAAGAAACCAGGTTGTAGATTGGCCATGTAAAGCAGAAATTACAGCAGCAACATGACTACTGGGCAAGACAACAAAAACAAGAAAGCCTGGGCAGAATGACCATTAAAGGGCAGTCATTTCTCTGTTCTTGAGCCAGGCCCAGGCTCCCGCTGCCCCCTTTCTCCTACATTCTCCTAGCATAGCTTTCACTGGTAGCCGTCTCTAGCAGCACTGCCAGGTGAGAGCCAAACATCATGCTGAAGCATCCACAGACCTCCCAGTTAAGCTTTTGGGCCTCCTCGCTGGTCCTTGCAGACCCACCTCATCTGGGAATACTAGGCTTGCCTTTGCTACTGCTGTAGCAGTAGACGCAACCACACAGCTGGCTTCTCCAGTTTCTGAATTTATATAGATTGCCACTTCTGGGGTTTTTCAAAGACATGAAAGAGGTGGCTAAGCCATATCTGTTTTGGTTAGTGTTGTGTGTTTGGTTTGTGGCTTTTGGAACGTTGAAGATGTAAGAAATGTTGCACCATAGTTAAGGAGTCACAGTAGATTTTAAGTGCTGACATTGCCATGTGATAAAGGGACATGGTCTTAATATAGGATGAATTCCATCTGTCCACTGACAGGAACAGCCCAGGACTACAAATGAAACATGTGGCAAAGGCATCAATCTAAACTTGAGGCTCCTGATGAACAGGGAGGCCTTTGGAGCTGGCTCCTTATCCTTCAGGAACCCCTGACAGGGGTTCAGGGTCTGTACTATTAAGCCCTACAGACCACATGCTCTTCTCTCCAGTCACACACCTGACTTCCTGGTGTTCCTGGAGCCCAGCCTGGAGGAAGTCTAAGTGACACTATAGGGCATGATCCTTCTTGGGCCTTTAATGATGCCAACAGCCCACTCTGGCACATGTGTCAGAGGCTCAGCACCACCACCACACTGGGTAGGGTGGGGTGGCTTTGCACTTCCTGGGGGCTGTTCACCATCCTGGGGGCTATTCATTTTTAGGGCAAAGACCAGCACAATGTCTGATATGGAATAAAAGTTTCTTGGCTGAACATTGGCTAAGCCATTTAAATAGAACCAACTTTGTTATGTGCGTTTGTCAAGTCAAATGCTGCTCAAAGATAAAACAGTTCATCAAATGATTCAAGAAACAATCCTTGCTACAAAAGCCAGCAAGCACACATTTTCTTCCAGAAAACTTTTAGAACTTTCAGCAATGGGAAAAATCCCCCCACTGTCAGATCTGTAGGAATGAGGTTTGCTATAAAGCATGTGTAGGACCCTGCACTGCATATGCCAAGGCTCTCAGAAGGGGATCCTTTCAATCTGAGAACCACAGTCTCTCAACAGTAATACTCATAATTATTGTGCTCAAGAATTATATTGAAGCCATAGTAAAACTCAATAAATTAAATAAAAACAGAGACACACAGTGAAAGGTCAAATTACCACATGTTCCAAATTCCTTCCAAGGAAAGTTTTGGACTGTTTTCCCCATAAAATTATTTCTGGATCAAAGTTTTTGTCCACAAAAGGCTTCTCACCATACACCGTCCTTCTCACACACCAGAGGACTTTCTCCTAAGTCCACCATTCACCCCAAGGCCCATCTTCTGCTCCCCAGAACCACACTTTTGTAATTTGTTCCTTGAAATCTAGGTACAAGTCATTTTACAATAGATTAGGGTTTCCTGTTGATTATCACGCATACTCAGGAACTCTTATGAAGACAGAAAAAAATCTAGCCTATAGATTGTTTTCAAATGTAAGGGAAGTTTCTGAATAATAAATTTAATCACGAATACAGTTGGTGTGTTATGGTGTTTGATACACAGTTTTGATTTTGCAATTGTCTGTTCATCTTTGGGAGCCAATGCAAATATTCAATACTTGTATATTTGTATTGACCCCAGGAAAGTGTTGATTCCAGATACAGCAGTTAAGAAACCTAACAGAAAAGTTAATAGGGAGCCGATGAGATAGCTCAGTGGACTAAAGCACCTGCTTGGGCAAGCTTAGGCAAGCACAGGGACTACAATGGATCCCCAGCACTATATGCTGTGCCAGCCCCGCCCCCAGGGTGGGCTGAGCTGGCCACAGAGTTGGAGGCATAGTGGCATACGCTTGTAATCCCAGCACTGGAGAGACTGAAAACAGGAGAATCACTATGAGTCCACGCTGCATAGTGAGACCCTGTAACAACCAAACATATTTTTAAAAAGAAAGGTTAATAGGTATCCCATCCCAGGAGTGCTTCCAGAGACATGGTAGAGAAATGCACACCAGGGATGCTGGTTAAAATTCAGATTTTCCAGGCTTTGCCCCACACTGAGAGAACTCAAACTTCTGGCAATAAAGCTGAGGAATCCTTATCTTTAACAAGCTTTCAAGTCTCCAGGGAATTACTTGAGTACCAGCATTTCAGAAAAATGAAAAATCAATCTGGGGCCCCTGTTCAGGAAGGTGTGAGGGACTGCAAAATGTCTACGGGGATCTTAGCAGCCTATCTTCTTATCTCAATCCCCAGGCTGCAGGCGTTCAGCAGGGGAGGGCGCCCTGCAAGGCACAGGCCCTGGCAGCAGCGCCTGAGACTCGATGGAACCTGAATTTCATTTATGTAGCAACAGCATCTGAGATCTGCATGCTGCATTCAGCTCCCGGATGTCAAGGGGCTTTTTTCAACTGGGAATGAATAATTTATAATCCCATTGTGTTAAATCCAAAATAATAAGCCAGTCTGTTGAAGCAGTGCTGAAGTCTGGGCTTTGAGGACATACTCATAAATCCTTAAGCACTTCTCTAACTAGTCGAAGACCATATATAAAGTAGCTTTTGAGAAATACTGAGCTGGAGTTATATGAAACCGTGGTCTGAAGAGCATTGACAACAGTTATGCCAGCAAGAGTTTTTATGCAGATTCCCGGGCACCACCTCCAGGCTATAAGCCAAAGGTAAAGCTGTGGCCCAGAAAGCTGCATTTCTAAAAATGGTCCCAGGAAACTTGTGTGCATGCTAGTTTGAGAACTGCTGCTTCCAGCAGACTGACAGCTCTGCCTTTCTGACCTCCACTAAGAGGTGAAGCCAATCCCAGGGCTACAAGCATCCCTACAGGGAGGCTTAGGGCTGACAGTGAGAATCCCTAGCAATGGGGAAAATGCAGCTTGAGTACCTGTGGGCGCTCCCGCCTTATTCCAAAGATGCAGCCACTTTTTACTCTTTTGCTTGAGCTGCCTTGAAGTTTATCTCCAGGGGAGTGAGCATCACCTCATTTGTTCTAGGTCACTTCACTATAAGAGAAGCAATTTTCACCTCACTAGGCAAGATTGTGACTTCTCCAATGCGACCCCAAAGGCTTACACACATGCAAGAGGGAGCTGAATGGCTGCAGGAAAGTGATTTATTTTGAAAGACCAGTTGCCACATTTACAGGACAGGTGTCACAGGAACAAGGTGTAGTTGTCCACCCAGAAGTGTTCTGCAGCAGAATCCAGAAGACATTCTGTGGCCCGTCAGCATCACCTCCAGCCTAATTCCAGGCTGGTGCCAGGGTACAGAGGGGCCAGGAGGCCAGGAGACGCACAGAGCCTGACGCTGCATCATTAGCCACAAGAACGAAGTGGCTCCGTCTACGGGTCACTTGTTATAGCTGAATCATGATTAAAAGGGAGATAATGGCATTTCTTCTAAGAATTCTCTCCCACAGATGAAAGAAACAAAAGAGGTCTTTAGAACCCAGCTGTCTCGCCACAGACCTATTTGCACATTCAAAATATGAAGCTCTCCTTTCTGAGCCAGGAAAGTTACCAATGAGACCCCATTAGCCAGTGACAGCCAGCCAGGTCCCTTTGCAACTAGAGGCCAGCCTGGCAAAGTCAGACCCATTACACAGCCAGCAGGAGCATTCTTCACTTCCGCCCTGAAAATCACTCCTTCCTACATTTCATGAAATAAGTGCCCTGTCTCCTAAAACTCTCTCACTTTTGATACAGATGTGGAGCCAGAGAAATATTCTTCAATTATCAAAAGGAACAATGATAGTGGCTGCATCACTAGTCCTCCTCGAATGGGCCTTCCTGAGCTACTGTTGACTACAAGAATGTGAGCTGTACTTTCTTAGATCTTTCTGATTACAAAAGCAGCTAAGTATTTAGATCTATAAATGAACATTCCCAATTTTTAATTACCAGTTCTACTTTAAATTTTAAATATTGTTAATATAGTAAGTTTAGGCTTTGCTTTAAAGATCGGGGCTGCAGTTGGAGCCCTGGGGGCTCCCTGTTGTCAGGGACTATGGAAGAAAGGTTCTACCACTGTTCGGTCTCTCAGGAGTCACAGACAGACAGGGACCCTGTCCTGTCGGGGCACCAGGGCTGTCGGGTTCGAATCATCTGATGCCTTGTGGGATCAGGGCTCAAGCAGCTAATTCAGACACATGTGCAGGCTCCCACCTCAGATTCTGCAGTGGGACATCCTGAGGCCCTCTCATCTCCAGAAGATGAGCTATAAGAACTGTGGCCCCGAAGCATGTCCTTCCTTCTTCCTAATGATGCTCTAATGAGACAAGCTCAAGGGTCACCTTCTCTGAGACACCTTGTACTGTATTTTCAGCCCATAAGCTCTCTCCCACTCCCATCTGTGTTCTGCACACTGTCCAGACTGAGTCATGGGCCATGGGGCAAGGCGCCAGGTGCTGCAGGATGCCAGGAGCACAGGAGTGCTGGGGTGAGGGCCAGTGTTGGGGTACCCCTCTCGAACAGCCTTCTGCTCATATGAGGTCAGTGGGCTTCACTGTCTCTCTTTTTGCAGAAAGGAAAGGAAAGATCAGGGGGTCTCCTGATCAGGGGGTAACCTGCCCAACATCATGTAGTTGGAATGAGGTACCAGTGAGCGTGAGTCCAAGGCTGGATCCCTAAAAGCCATGTTTTTTTTCTGTACCACAGATCCTAGTTTAGTACTACAAGAAATTCTAATTCAAGATGCCAGAACAAATCTGTAAGACCTGTTTAGCAAATGGAATGTAGACTCTTCAGGGGTTTAGGAATGGGTGTGCCCTATGGTGACAGTTTAAATAAACACAGGTGCATACTAGTAGGAAACAACTTCCATGATGTTTGTTAATTACACAAAGGAAGGCATAGACCAAAGGAAGAGTAGGTGAGCTACACTCTGTGGGCAGACCTGTATGTTTAAGCTTGGGCTCCCACCAAAGTATCCTCCAAAACAAGGATTTGGAAGTGGGCTAGTTGGATGGAAGTTCCAGGAAGCCCCAATGACAAGGATGGGGAAGTGAGATGAAAAGAGAAGAATATTAATGGAGGTATTTTCATGAACAGCCTTTGACTCTGGACAACAGAGTTGGCTTCTGAAGCACATGGGGGAGACAGCAAACATTTCTCACAGACCAGGACAAAGGCTTGAGCTCCTTTTTGAGGAGTAGAAAGGAAGGAGGAGGAGACAGGGAAAAAAAAAAAAAAGGAAATAGAGGTGCATGAAGGACACGCCCCTGGCTGAGGACTAGGGCACAGCCCTAGGAATCACTGAAATTGAGCATTAATCTTAGACAATCTCACATGAGCTGGCTGATGACGCAGTTCTATGCATGATTCCGAGGCCATGGAAGGAAAGTCCGTGTCTATGTCCAAGCCCCGGCTTCTGGGATACCGGCTGCCCTGGCTCCAAGGCTCCACAGGCATCCAAGGGGAGAGGTGCACATTCCCACCCAGCCAGCTGGTGCCAAAATCGAGGTCAGGGGCATGAGAACTGAGTGCTTGGCAGCAGTGAAGTCTCAACCAAGTAACTACGACAGCACATTCCTCCTGGCCTGCTTTCTTGACACTAAAAGAGTCTCTTTAGGCAATGTGGGTTAAATACTGAAGAAAGGTGTGCTAGATCATAAGTTTGCTAGTTTCTTTTCAAGGAATGCCTGTCCTAGTGCGATACCATAAGCCATGGCTCATCTCTTCCCTCTGCCCGGATTTTTCTCTTTCATGTAGCTATATCTTCACTCCTTCCAAGAATTCTTTACCAAGCGTTCTAGTCTATGAAGCTTGCTTAGAAAATAAATACAAACTTCTGCAGTGGCTTAAGAATGTGTAAGACGTTTCTTTGCTTCTTTGTTTTGAAATCTTTCAATTCATAGTGAAAAGGTGACGTCCAGAATTCCATTACTTTGATTCTCCAGGAAATACAGGGCTGTTGCCATAATCAAAAACAATACTAGAAATAAAAAAATGAGAGGCTAACAATGGAGAGACTTAGCGCACCTCTAGAAGAGCACTACACAGAGCGGAGGCCTTGTCTCATCTGCCCGTGCAAGGCAGAATAACAGCTGACACCTACTAATCCCTCACATGTTTTCTCATGAAAAACCCTAAGCAAGAGCACTCCCTGCCCAAAAAACCTGCAGTCTACAAAGAGTGAGCCTTCTCCTCAAACAGTTTTGAAGAACACCTCCTGGCACATCATACCCTTCTCACTCCCAATCAGAACCACCCCGATGCAGACGATCTCTGCGTGTCCACAGAGACAGTACACAGACAGGTACACAGTGACCCCCACATGTGTCCCATTCCTGTTCCCACACTGGTCCTCCAGCAGGAGACAAAGTATGAACTGAGTAGGTGAAAGATTTTGATCAGTGCTAGTGTCTGCTGCATTTGTACTGGGTGGACTGGGGGCCTGAGACTGCATTTTGTTCCTTCTCTTTG
>NDGM010970061.1:0-12641 GCA_002564305.1 Octomys mimax
AACATAAGGGAGACAGACTTGCTCTCTGTAGCCATTGTTGCTGCTACTCCTCCCTTTTGCTCTTGCTCTTTGCTACCTCCATGAATGTCTGCTCTCTGCCATAAGCCACAATGCCTTGGAGCCAGCTGAGTATGGACTGAAACCTTCACTAGCTGTGAACTAAATAAAGCTTTCCTTCCTTATTTCTGGGTGTCAGGTATTTGTCCCAGCAACGAGAGAACAGCAACCAAGACATCAAGACATCAGAGAAGTCATCCTAGTCTCTCAAGAGGGACAGAATTCTTCAGAAGTGATTTAATAGAGGCATCAAGAGACAAGCTTATTCCACTTAGATGACCTTACTGCATTAAGAGCAGACCTGAGATCTCCCATCTTGCACCTCACTCTCTGCAGCAGAGGCTGAGTTTTCACCTTGGCTCACAAGTGAGGAAAGAGGTAAAGAAGATCTCAGGAACATTTCTCTGCTTTACATTGCAATAGCTATAGCCATCCTGGGGCTGGCAGCACCAGATGCTGGTGTTTTATATCTGCACTTGGGGTCCCAAAGGGAGAGGAAAGTCTTTTAGGTACATGGAAGGGGCTGGCGAGGTCAGGATGAAGTGCTGCCTACAAATTTAGAGAAAGGTCCTTGGACTCATACCTGCACATCTGCTTCCCTTGTCATCCTCGTTTCTTCCCTTCCCCCATTTAAAACTTCTACACGTTTTTTTCTTGAGAAAAATCCCATTAATTTGAAATATTGATCAATAGAATGTTATAAAAATGGTGGAGAAGCCCTACGTGCTGCACTTGCCTTAGTAACAAACAGATCTATGTACCTACCTGTATGCCAACTTCCTTCTAGAACATTTGAGTTCCTTCCACATCCACATGCCTTCTCTCTCCCTTCTCCAGCACCATCAGTTCACCTAGTACAGTATAAGGCTTAAGATCTTCCTTGGGCAAATGTCTCATGTTTGTAACATCAGAGAAGTTTGGTTCTCCAGATCTCAGGAAGGGGAGAGAAATGATAACTGCCTCAGTAGATTGTAAGGGGAAACTGAGGCACAGACAAGATTTCCATCGATATCCTAAGCAGATGGTTGCCATATTTAATGAGGACTAATGGGCCCCATGGATTTGGGGGCTGAGACTTGCTCTGTGCTTTGATACCTGATGTATCTCTGGCTAGCATGGATCTTTTCTTTCATAGAAGTGAAAATTAAAGGATATGAATTTATAGGTGACAGTGTTAACTGGAAAGTAAGAGTAAAGGTAGGGAAAGACTCCAGCTGGATGGTGCACCCACAAAAGCAGAAGGCCATCTTTCAAAGCTTAGATGAGGAAGGCTAGGATCTAGTGGATCATGATTTCTTCAAGAAACTCCTGTCACTGTGTCCCTCCCTCACCACACCCCAATTTGTCTTGTCCCACTGCCCAGTCAGTCTTCTGCTCTTCAGCACCTCTGGCTGAAAGCAGCAATGGTTACGTTTAATTATTAATGTGATTGGCTTAGGAGCTCTGGAGGGTTAGGAAGGTGTACTGCTGGATGTGTCTGGGTGGCCATGGGGTTGTGACTGTATCTGGCCTTTTTTGACATTGTTCCCCTCCTCTGTTTCCTGGCTGCCATAAATTAAGCAGCTCTGCTCCATTATTTCCTTCTGCTGTATGATCCTGCCTCGGAGCCATCTGCCCATGTATAGAACCTCAGAAACTATAAGCAAAAATTAACCTTTCCTTCTTTAAATTGTGCATGTTGGGTATTTGGTCTCCAGTCAAAAAGCTGATACAGTAGCCTTTCTTAGAATCCCATTATTCTGCTCTAAAACCTGCACCTGGCCTTCCTTGCATCAACAGTTAGAATTTGGTAGATACCTGGAGAATACTGTATTCATTTTCTTAGCATCTTTCTGCAGTCAGCAATCATCTTCTCTAAATTCTGTGTAAATTTAAAGATATCATTACTACTCTATTTCTGCATTCTCTCTCTCTCTCTCTCTCTCTCTCTCTCTCTCTCTCTCTCTCTTTGTTTTCTGAGATAGAATCTTGCTATGTGTTTCAGGTTGGAATTGAACTCACTATGTAGCCCAGACTGGCCCTTGAATTTGCAGTGACTCTTGCACCTCAGCCTCCCAGTGCTGGGATTACAGGTGTGTGCCATCACACCTGGCACTGCTGCATTAACCAAGCCTCCCCTGATTATCTAACCTGTATGGATAATTGCAATTAACACTTCTAACTGCAGAGAGTCTATGCTGGCCTCTCGCTTAAGCATACCCTGTTGTGCATTGTTCAACAGTTTTCTACCGTTGAATCATACCTGCAGCCTTGGAAGTAGATTTTCCACCATTAATGGTGGAAGCAATTTTCCAGCTGTCTTTGAATACTTTGTGCCCTATGAACAGGAGGCAAGCCCTGGGCTAGAGCTCTGGAAGGACCCACTACTTTCCTGTGCCCAGTGTGATACGAGGAAGAAGAGTGTTTAACTCTTTTTTGTTTGAATAGTGGAGGGGATTCTGTGACAATGTAAGCATCAAGCATCACCCAGAGAGGGTTCCCCAAAGAATAAGGATTTGGTGGCTAGGATGACAAAAAAGATGTGTTCTTACCAAAATTTCACCGTATTTATGTAGGACACTTCAAAATAGTTCTGAGTCCTAATTTCTAAGATAATATTTATCAAAAAAGGCTGCTTAAAGATTAAATAGGATAGTATGTGTTATCACATACTGTCTGGCATAAATTAGCACCTAACAAATGTGAGCTTTCCTTCTTACTATCAGTTAACAGTTTACTAGAAAAATTATTTCCCATAATCCTCTATAACAACTACTCTGTTCATAGTAATTTCAAAGGAAACAAACAATTTCTTACTTGTGTTTATATATAGCTATATGAATGACTCCAAGCCTTCTGTACCTCAAAAGATTGTGACAGTCTGCTTCATTCTGTTTTACGATAGGTCTTCCTTAAATAAAAATCACTCTTAGGAGCTTTCTGGCCTTTTGTTTCATTTCCTTTCTTCTTACTGATTTTGAAATTCTGGATAAACTAGGATTAGTTGGCTTTAAAGTTTGAGGCTGCCTCTGTCTCACTCTCTGTTATAATTGGCAGCACCGAGGGGACCTGGAGAACCAGGAATGGGGGCATTATCGACTTGGCTGAAGATGTGGGCTTCATTACAGTTGGCAAAGTCATGGGCAGAGAGGAGTCTGTGGTCTCCACTGAATAACTAAGCAGTAAACTAAGCATTGATTCTGCTGTGAGCTTCAAATTTTCCAAAGGGCAGGTGGAAGTGTTCAATTGAGCACCGCCCTCAGGTCATGCATGTTGGTCTTCTCCTCTCCAACTGTAGGTATTCCTTCCATTGCCCCCTTATTATCTTGAGCCATTTTTGACAAATACCCACTCCAGAGCTGGGGCCTTGCTGCTGCTATTGTGCTGAGTGACCTTTTCAGACAAGTTGTGCTGAAGAGACAAGTTACTTAATCACAGTGTGTGTGGGTCCTGCTACCCAGGCCCCAGCTTGCGGCGCTGAGGTTGAGGGGCCTGCACGTGAATGTCAAGGAAGGAAGTGGGGGGCGACTTCCCTTGCTCATCAAGAAAGTTACTTCTAGGCTGCCATCTGGCAGCAGAAATTACTTCTCGAAAATTGCTAGTATAAGTTAATGGGGCCTAGAGTACAAATAACTGGCACATCAGCCACAACCTGGCCTGATTGACTTCTTCCTGTTGGGCACAAAAACGTGACTCTACTGGATATGGGGTGAGAATTTCTCTCCTTGGTTTTCTTTAATAGTCCCACTGGGTAAGTACATAAACGGGTCATACATTCTACAACAAGACATCTCTTTGATGCATAACTATTCACATATGATTCCATAAAGGGAGGTGGGTGGTGCTGCTAAATTCAGAGAGGGGGCCACACAGAGACTGAGGAACTCCAAAACAGCTCAGCTTGCTGGGTGTTCCCCTGAAAGCGCATCCCCTGTCAGATTTATGACTTTCATTTTATCATTTGTTTCCTCCTTCTCTCCCTTCTTAGGCAATTAGACCACATGCCTGAGCTGCT
This sequence comes from Octomys mimax, assembly GCA_002564305.1. Classification (NCBI taxonomy): domain Eukaryota; kingdom Metazoa; phylum Chordata; class Mammalia; order Rodentia; family Octodontidae; genus Octomys; species Octomys mimax. The sequence goes on from NDGM010970061.1 coordinate 4,052, forward strand.
GGTGCATCAATAAATATTTGCTGAATGAATGAACAAGAAGTGCTATTGCCAACGTGCATCAGCCCTCGGGATGTGCAAGGTTGACTGCAGAGTGAAGTGGTGGTGACCTGTGGTGGAGGGACCTCGCTCCCCTCTTTGTGCGGCAAACAGGAGCCCTGGAGAACAAGAAAGGAAATGATGAAGATACTTGGTTTTATGCCATTTGGGATAATGGGCCTCTTTCCTCAAGAAAGTATTTAGGAAGTAGAAAGATAGGTTAGTGGTAATGCAAGGGGAAAAATGTGCTTTTGAGCCAAACATACTCCCCTGGCTTAGAATGGAGATAAATACAGGAGTGATGTAGATGGATGAGCCGCAGGGAAGTGCTGGATGATTCAGAGCTGGGAGCCAGCCACCTGAAATCCTGGGGGGTTCTCGAGGTAGCTTGCTGTTCTAGAGACTTAATTACCACTGTAACTCATGACACATAATTGCATGTCAGATAGGCTAGTTTTCATGCTGAACTGCAGCTTTTTGGAAATAAATGATGCTTATTTCTCCTTCCCCTGCAAACTGACCCACCAGATTTCTGATATATATCTTGTTCTTTCTTATCTAAGTTCTTCAACAGAAATAATAACTGTGATATGATTTCACCTAGAACCAACATAAAACTTGTAGAACCATCATATTATAAATTTTTAGAGGAGATTTGCAGTCTAATCTTATTTGAAGAAGCTTCTGGATGTTGATTAAAAAAGAGAAACAGTCCAAATTTAAGGGAATGTCAGGTTTAAAATAATATAATTTTAGTTTAAAATATTTATAATATTTTTTCTATAAAACCATTCTCTCTCTGTTTTTTTCTGTTTTGCCCTATTAGATTTACACTCTACTCTAGTGTGAGGAACTGTGAATAAAGAGTGAATAGTTTCTTTTGAAAAAAAGTTGAAATGGAACCTAAAAGCGTGTAAAGAACCTGAAAAACAGTATTATGTAATTATGTCATTGTTTTACCGAACAGAGCATGAGTAGTCCTTAAATTTTTTACATCTGTTTTCCCAAAGAGTCAGCTTCCACTACCCCATAGTCATTAATTTAAATTTAAAGCCAGAAAAAGCTAATGACAATCTCCTGATACGAGGCCACATGTTTTGAAAATCATTTCTAATGTAGGGAATTTCTCACCTTTTCATAAAGGTGTATTTCTTGGTCTCACATTAATTTAAAAGCATCTAAGAGGACCTAAGAAAAAGAGAAGTCTGTTGTTGAAGATTTATATTTATAGTCCTTGATGAACTGAATACATTTACAAGCTGCATTTTGAAATCATAATAATCTCATGTGAAGCAATCAAAATTCCAAAATCATCTAATCAAGAATGACATCAGAGGCAAACAATCTCTAGATGGAGTAGGTATAATTCCCTCTGTAAATCTTCCATTTAGAGCAGATGTTCTAATTCTGTGGATTAAGTCAAGAAGTGTTGAGATAAGTTGCCCAGCAGACAGTTATTTAGTAAAGTATGAACCAGTGTGCACTTGAGTTTCCTAAATAAAAAAGAAAGGGTCATTCATAACCCAGGCTTCCATCCGACAACTCCTAACCATTTTCTCTGAGTCAGGGGAGAACTGGGCTGCCAAACAAAAAAACAGAACGCTTATTACCAAAGAGAAAGGAATGCATTCAAGAAGGACACCCTTGGGGTGACTGTTTTTTCCTCTCTGAAGGACTCTTTCCCCCTTCTTCCCCTCCCAGCTCTCCCTTTCCCATGAGATTGAGAACAGAAAGAACAGCAGCAAGTTCTTGCAGCTTTTCAATTTCAAAGATAGATATTTTGGTGCATCGATCAAGCAAGACATATGGATTCAGAAATACCAGATCTGTGTGTTTTGCTTCTGCCTCACATCACATCATTTTAGGGCTGTGATTCGAGTGACCCTCTATGGTGGAAGGTGCTTGTGGGATGCATTGATGCGGCTCCAGCCCGTGCAGCATTTGGGCCCCGGTCCTTGCTCTAGAAACAGAACTGCCGGCTCCAAAGCTCTGTTGTTAACAGTTTATGCAGTGTTGTCAGAAGCTGCATTCATTCTTTACTGTTTTCTTATTGCTTTTATAATAAATATTTACAGATTTATTGCATACTTATTTTCCACACGGATAGACATTTTTAGAAATGACATTTCTGAAAGTGCAGAAGCTATCTGGCACATACACAGTGTATCGTACCATGTGTTTTCTGACAAGAGCATCATCGAAACTGTCTCCATAGTTTATCTGATGAAACTCCACTGCGATCGGTTGTATCAAGTTTATGGCCCCATTCTTCTCTTCTCTGCTTTTTATTTTTACATCTCACATAGGGAAAATGGCAAAAATCTTCTTTATTTCTTAGCAAACTAATTTGTAAAAGCTGTAAGAACTTCTCTCTCTTTCACAAATATAGGATCTCCTGCATTAAACAGCTCATCTTCTCTGCTAGAGAATTTATTTCCAGTCACATTGTCAATATATTGAATCTTATTTTCGAGGAAGGAAATGGACAAAAGGAGAAAGGCATCAGAAGCTGTAAGACGTCTTAATGCTTAGACTAGAAATTATTTTTAAATGCCTTCATATTTGATGCAGACTGCTACAACCAAAGAATCCTCCACATCGTTTGGGTCCCCACAGCACATGTGAGGAAGCAAGTGGATAGTTTTTCTGCTAAACTATGGAATAGTTTCAATACTGCAGCAAATGTGCATCTAGGTCTTTTGGAATTATGGGATAATACAGAAGAATATGACAACACCTTATTTTTATGTTAGTGTCTTAGTTTTGAAAGGATCAAGTATTTTGCTGTGGAGTAGTCTTTTTTCGAAAAAGATTCAAAATTTACAAAAACATTCACAAAACCTAGGAAGAACATTGTAGCTTCTCTGTGACTTAGGTTCTGTTTGTGAGAAGTTTGTTCGGATCTTTATGGCAGCAATCAAGGTGTTTGCTTATATTTGTTAACTCTTGAATTTACTTGAAGTTTTGAGGGGACCTGCTTCATGATAATTCTTTTTAACCTATTTTTCCCCAAAACAAACTCCAGTGGTGGAGTAAAATATGCTATTAGAGGAGAAAGATTAAAAACAGACCTGATGTGTCTATTTATATTAAAATTTCAGGGCCTGGGAGATAGCTCAGCAGATTAAGTGTATGGGCCTGAGTTTGAGTCCCACAGCCTGGTTGAATACCCAAGATCAACTTAGGATTCCCGCATCCTAGTCACTGATGTCTCAGGTCTCAACTCATCAACTGCTTTTTAAAAGTCAGTGACTCTAGCACCTTCCATGTGTAATGTTTCATTAAAACGGGGCTTCATTAATTTGAAATTTTGGAAAATTGGACTAAATTTTATTGGTAACACTTTTTTTTTCTCTTTCATTTTATGTATTTGGTACAGAGTCTCACCATGCAGCTTGGACTCCTAGTGATCCTCCTGTTTTCAGCCTCTCCAGTGCTGGGATTACAGGTGCGTGCCACCATGCCTGGACTCTGTTGCTGGCTCAGCGTGCCCTGGGGGCAGGGCCAGCACAGCATGCTTTTTATTTTCTTTTTAAGGCATGTACAGATAGATTAAAAGAACATTTTAAAGATCCTTAAAATACAGTGTTTAAATGATTTCAATGGTTCAGTTAAGAAAAATGATACGCTAATTATAAATCATCGAAGTATTGATCTGTATTATATAAAACCTCATTATAAAGTTAAAACTAATAAAACCTACACTTCTTTGGATCTATTTTAATTAAAAAGATGTTTTTATTCTAAAATAAGTCTGATCTAAGATTACACATCTATCTATAACTTTTAAATAGTAAAATCATAACTTACAGAAGTATAAAGTAAGCATGAGCTAGTGACTTTATTCAAGTCATTAACTGGTGAGAAAGCAAGAAAAGTGATGCAATTAAAGCCAAGTAGAAGCTAAATAGCAGACAGATTTCAATACGAATGTGAAATGATGATGTTTGAGTACATATAAACCTGGCTTCTTCCTCACCGAAGAGAAAAATACATAGAATCAATCGAGGAGTTATTTTCATTACTAGCAAGTTTCTGCAAGTTGACATTATATCATAAGATTTGTTAAATAAGTCTAATCAAAGATAGTGGCTTTTTTAAATTTTAAAAAGAATAGAAAAATAATAGATAAGACACTAGGAATGATACACAATTTAAAAAATAAGATAAGAGGTATTCAGTGGTAGTTGTTACACTGTACATTACTGTCTTTATGTAGTTGCTCAGATTACAGATATAAACATATAAAATTCTTCAAAGCAAAAATTTTATTTATTTATTTATTTGGTATAGGGTCTCACTACACAGCTCAGACTCATAGTGATCCTACTGTCTCAGCCTCCCCAGTGCTCAGATTATAGGTGTGCACCACCATACCTGGTTTTCAGGGTCTGCAGGCATTTCAGAGGTTCTGGGGCCCACATGGCATGTCATACCAGGTATCAAACGTGGGTCCTTGGGCTGGCTAGGTAGGTGCTTAGACAGCTGAACTATCTCCCCAACCCCTCAAAGCAAAAATTTTGAGCATTAACTGCTGTCTTCAAAAAACTGATAGAAATTAATAGTACAATCATCTTAGCTATCCTGTGTATATACATACATGATCCTCCCCATTTTCACAATGCCTTTATAATATCCTTTTTCTTGGATATATTTTTCCTTGTCTTTGAGATATTCCTTATTAATGAATATGCCTCCCACTGAAGTAGTCTGAATTATCTCCCTAATTGCCAGGTACATTTTGTAAAAGTTAAAATTATATTTTGGTCAAGTGAGAGCAAATTTGATTTCTAGAAATGGTAAAGATCATGAACAGACAAAGATACAAGTAATCAAGCTGGAAAATACTGTTGTAAATTAAAAAAAAAAACCTGGTACTGAAGCATAGATGGTTATTTTCTTATGTGATGCATAAGCAAGCTATGAAAAGGAAAGCATAGCTCCAAACACTATCCAAGCAAAGGAACACTCAAGGAGGTTGTAGCCTCCTAGGTAAACATCGAGAGGGCAGCAAACCAACTCATTTTGCAAATCTACTATTTAGTGTAGTGCTGGTCCGTTAAAGCAACCAGTGCCACTAACCTCTCTATCACTGTTTCCTCATCTGTGAAACTAAGGAGTTGGACTAGAGCATCGCTAATGTCCTCTAGCTTTTCAGTATTGTGAGCTCTGTGATCATCTCTCGGTCTGGCTTTTCTAGTATAATTGGATCACTGGGTTTTATATTTTCCTGGTAGCTAACAGAGAAGAATTCGAAGGGTTGCTTTTTTTCTTTTAATTCATCTGCATCTGATTTCTGGAATGAAAACTTTTATCATGCAATGTAGTTACCAGAACACTATAAAGGAAAGAATTTATATGCATTTTAAAGTTCAGTGGGAATCACTAAATATAAGAAGGCTGAGGGTGACTGAAATATATTAATGTTAAAGATGAAAGAGAAATAGTTAAAACATGACAAGTCGTTGAGCATGAATAAAAGGATATCTTGCAGCATGTTCTATATGCTAGGCACTATCCTAAAAGGTTTAAATCATGAATGCATGCAGTTCCTACTCCCTAAACAGCCAGACAGTTGTTATCGTCACCTTTTTGCTCTTGGAGAAACTGAGACACAGGAAGAGAGAATAGCTTGCCCAAGGCCACCAAGGTGGAAAGGAGCAAGCAAGGCTGTGGATCACATTGTTCAGTATAGAACTCTGATGGCTCTGCCATTCTACAAGAGAAAAAAAAAAGAAATCTTCCACTGAACTATGCTCACCCAAGAAGGAAATAAAGTGCAGAGACACTTAAATGAATAAAATGCTCTGTCTGTGGTTATAAAATGACATGGCCTTGAAGCCCAAGAGGGTGTGTTCTCTTCATTTCCCACTCCCGACTCCCTGCTCCTTGCTAGTTTATTCCTGCAGCTGACATTGTGGATAAAAACGAGCCTCTTCTAAGTGTTCCCTTCCTAGAGCTTGTCATGCTGCAAGCTTCTTTCATGTTTCCAGCTCACGATAATATGTGGTCTTCACTGGAACTCCTGTGGTTTGACACCAGCCTATACTAGAGATTATGGCAGCTTTTGTTTTCTTAAAAAGCTGGCCGCTCTTGGAATTTCGGCTTGAGAGAACAGAAGTGAGATTGGTTTGGCTCCAACAAAGCAGTCAAGTGTAACTAATACTGTGTTATTAGCACGGGGTGAAATTTTCAACTTTCAGTATCTTGATGAAACATAGACAATAAAAATTGCTCAGTGACTTTTTCTAACCTTTCTAACCTGTATTTTACTCCCCAAGACCACAATCCATTTTGAATTCTCAGACAATGAGCTAGGGAGCTCGAAAGTGTGCCACTCATGGCGAAAGACGGCTTCCCCTAAACTGAACGGCTACACTTGGCAAATTCAAGTCTCAAGAAGTCTTATAATCTTCCAGGTACCAAAATGTTCCTCTTAATGACAGAACAAAATAGTCACCAAGGCTTCAAATGGGGAAGAATCTGTCATTAAAAGTTCTGAAAAACCGAAGGAGCTGAACTGGTCAAGTCCCCAAGTGTGATACAAAAACATTTTCTGCATCCCTGTGGATATTTAATTAATCTAATTGTTTTGAGATGTTCCATTCTAAAATACAGTAGGAATAAAACAATACAATGTATTAAAATCACAGTGGTCTTAGTCAAGGCCCATTAACACTGTAAGTATAGAAATCAATACCCATATCTTTATTTGGGGCTTTGTCTAGCTTTTCCCTCCTTTAGGCAATTTGGAAGGCCTGGAATACAGTGTATGACTTTGACTTTGAAATGCACTGTCTAGCTGGCAGGAATTAAGCAACAGGGACAGAGTACTTTCACATTATGTGGGCAACCCAGTCTGTTGCTGTCTACATTCACTTTTTGGTGGATAATGAAGGCTATGAAGAGACAGGGCAATGTCCTAACAATGAGATCAGGTTGGGGACACCCCCTTCCGTGGGTCCCAGAGCTCTCCTTTTCTCCCATGCGGACTTACCCAGATTGCCCCAGGAATTCCTCAAGTTCCTGACTTAAACAAACATTTGCTTCCTGGTCACAGATACTTTTGGCTTAGGAGGACAGTATACATTATGGTTCAGGGATATGGGATGCAGGCCTCTCAGAAGGTGTGACAGTCCTAGGAGCCAGCGTGTGGGCTAGAAAGTGCACAGAGTTTTCAGGAGTTACAAACCAAATTCTCTTCTAGCTCTGACTTCAGTCTTTCAGCAAAACATTTAAAGCCTTGAGAAAATCAGTTTCATCATTTGAAAAATTAGGGGAATGGATTTAGAAGGAGCTCTCAATTTTTCTTTTTATCTCAGGATTTTTAATCTTCAGAGGAAAATGTAGAAGGATAGGAAGATGAAGATCAACAGTGGAGCCTCAGAAGGTTGGCCCCACTCTCTGCTTGCACGTGTTAGTAACCAAAATGTGTGGTATTGCACTTGTGTAAGGAACATAAAACCATGAAGTTTTGTAGAAAAGGGGTCTGGGCAGGACAGAAAGAGGAAGGGGGTTGTACAGAAAGGAGAAGAGAGACAGATGCAGGGCAGACAGTTGGAAAGCTGTGTGTCTTTGTGAACCTTCTTCTGGGATAAAGTTACAGTGTGAAAAAGTGTTCTACAGAGTTGAGAGGAATTTCACGTGTAATTCGAAAGGAAAAAAAATCATAGTTCCATTTATGGAATTTTGTAGAGTTGAAAGTATCTGTTTAAGAAATAATTTCCTCTCCTGCTAAGCCTATGTGTGGCTGAGCTCAGGGTTATGTAACAGACTGGAATTGATGAATTTAAGAAAGTTAAAGCAGAGAATGAGAAGAATGAAAATGAGTGTGGAGAGGACTCTAGGTGAGCAAGAAGCTGAGGAGAGAACAAACAAGAAAGAAAGAGAGGAGGAAGAGACACACTTGTGGGAAGGTGAAGAAGGTACACCAGACACAGGCACAGACACAGGCACGGGCATCAGACAAACATTAAAAAAAAAAAAAAAAAAAAATCAAACACTTGCAAGAGTATTGTCAGAGGTTGTTTAGTCTCTCAAAATGAAGTGTTATCTCTAGTGTTGTGCTGGCCCCACCCCCAGGGTGTGCTGAGCCGGCCACTGAGTGCAGGTGTGGTGGTGCACACCTTATAATTCCTGCGCTGGGGAGGCTGAAAGCAGGAGGATCACTACAAGTCTGAGCTGTGTAGCAAGACTGTATACCAAATACATAAATTAAAATAAAAAAAGGGAAATGTTAGTGTGTCTGACCCACAGGAAAACCAATGAGGTAAAGATATAGATTTTGTATCTATATGAGTTACCTGTTACTTTTAAACTGTGTTCCATATTCAATTTTGGTTAGCCATTCATTCAATAATTCATGTTCCTGGACTCAAGGATATCAGAGGGCAGAGTAAGGTGGGCCCTTGGTAAGGCAGGGATTCATAATTTTCTTTGTCTTCTCTGGAGACTTTGAGTAGTTTGATAAAGATGTGGAGAGACTAGATACTCTTTCTTCATTGATTTAAGCAGTTTGTGTTACACACACACACACACACACACACACACACAC
>NDGM010970083.1:0-12795 GCA_002564305.1 Octomys mimax
TTTTGGCCTTCCTTCTCCTCCTCTCTCCTCTCACTAAATTCTCTCTCTCTCTCTGTGCTGGGAACTGAACCCAGAACCTCCTTTGTACTCTTAGGCAAGCACTACTTTACTACTTTAACCTCAGTTCTGTGCCAATTTCTTTACCTATTTGTGTGTAGGTGATCAGTTTGGTTGGCTCCCCACGTTAACTATGGTGACTAATGCTACATTGACCATTCAAGCTCTCTGACATGTTGATTTCATTTCCTTTGGGCATATACCCAGAAATGGGATTGCTGGGTCACATGGTGGTTCTAGATTTTGAGTGTGACTGCCAAAAAAAAGAATCCTCTTAGATCAAAAAAAAAAGGGCCTGCCACCCTTTTTAAAGCCCGTTCCATCCTTGTGGTTCCGTGGTCCTGACCTTGTGATCCTTGGGACCCTTCCAAATTCATCTCAGCTTTTCCTGAACACCTCACACCCAGTCCTTGGTGAAATGTCTTGAGGATGTCCCCATCCCTGGCAGAAGTAGCTGCTCCATCACACCTTGAAGGTATTTCTAGCAAAGGTGACAGGTTCACTCTTGCTTTCCCCGGAGCTCCCTGAGGGCAGCATGTGCATGTGAAAAGCTATCCATGTGTCCAGTCAGTCATGGACTGCCTCGGCCACCATCCTCCCTTCTAGGGGGTAGGACATTCCCAGAAGGCTTTTGTGTTCCACAGAGGGCTTTAAGTACCTCAGCCTGAAAAGCGACTGCTAACCTTAGATTTTCTAAAGTTTAAACAACATGCTACTCCGCTGCCCAAATGGTGCCTTCAAATTACAGGGTTATTACTGCAGTTACTAAGTAGAGCTTTAACGTTTTGAGCTCTGAGCCCTATGAAAAGTAAACTCCACACTCAATCTCCTAGCACGACACACTCTGAAATCAGCCCATGTTTTCTTTATCAAAGAAGAAAAAAAATTGTTTGTGGGCATAATTTCATATATCTTTTAAAATTGTAGTATTATATCTAGCATAATATTTATCATTTTAAGCGGTCTGAGTACAAAGTGCTATAGTATTAATCATAGTCACAATTTTGTGCACCATTAGCACTTTTTTTCAGAAATTTTTCCTTGGCCCAGAGAGAAACTCTGCACTTACTAAGCAATGTAGGCCACGATTGCTGAAATACTCTGTGAGGCCAACTAGGACACAGAATCTAGGTAAATGGATTATCGCCTGTAGAAAACACAGGGAGAAAAAAAAAATAAAAGGAAATAAAAACGATAACCGATTACATTATTGTGCTGGGCTAACCGCTTTCTAAATGCTTGGCAATTAACACTCAGACGTCACTGTTCCGCATACCTGAAAGTTATCTTAATGCATTTAATTTAAAATCTCAAGCACACAATTATATTTCTCTGCATTGTGCTTAAATCCACGATATTAATTTCACTTCACTCTCACAAAGTAGTTCTCTTTAAATTTTTTAAAAAGAATATTAGCAACTTAGCAGCACGATGACCACAGATTCCTACAGGAAATAACCTGGAACCTTGTTCTCCATGGAAATGATGGTCACCACACCTCAGCCTCAAGTGACCTAGTTCTAAACTCACTTTTAAACAAACTAAATAACTAGAATAGCTTTGCATCTTTGTAACCCTCTCCCTGCATGGAGATTAAGTCTCTAACTAAGAATACAGATAAGGTCAATCAGTGGCTAACAACTCAAATAATCCCTGCTCTGAGAAGCCCCTTTTAAGCTTAACCTTCCACTGGGTTAACTGATGATTTATTGTGCCTTAGGAGCCCCTAGCACATCAAAGCATTGTTGGGGAACCCTGCAAAACAGACTGGCAGGAAGGAGGCTCTTTAACCCTCAGGGCTAATTGCTGGAATTGAATGTTTCCTAATGGAGATAGTGGCTTTTAGTTTAACAAACAAACCATTTGTCTGAGGACTGAAACAGCAGGCCAGTCGCTGTGCTGGTGAGGGATGTATATGTTTGCATGGATTTGTGCACAGGTACAAAGCCACTGAAACCTTTGTCCTCCGAACCCCTCCAATCCACCTCTGGCTGGCATCCAGCCCTGTCTCTAGCCTCCTCCCTTGCAGCACAGGGGACATGCACAGAAGTCCCCTCCAGGTACCAGGATTCACGAAACAGCTCTGGGTGGGCTCAGGCCCTGAGCCCGTGACCACTCTGGTCTCATGAACTGTCCTTTATGTATCTCACTGAGGGCTCCTCCTTCACCCCAGTGGAAAGAGAAGGCTGCAGGTCTACCCACCAATAGGACAAGACTGGCTGTAAGATGGCTAGACAAACGAACCAGGCCTCCCAGTCCGCACGCCCTGCAGCCGCTCCTCCATGGATAAAACTTTCTGGGCTTCTGGTCTCCTTCATACTCAGCTTGCCCAGACTAAAGTCACAAATGGCAATCATCTGGGATAAGAGTCATGACCATGCTGAGAGCCCGGATAGGTTCGACGGGGTCTCCACCACCAGACAATCTGGTGACCCATTCTTTCCCTCTTCAAAAATAGTAAGTCATATTTGCTAACAAAGCCATTACTCACCAATTCAAAAGTATACAGAGGAGACACTTGAAAGTTTCTAAAACAACTAGAACTGTCAATATCAAGTAATGACTACATGCTTATATTGTGCAAAACCATGTTGGGAATTTGAGTCTAACAGAGGCTGGGAGGAAAAATACTATACTAGAAAGATGTAGGCTGATAAATTAGCCTGGACTGCTTTGCCTTACTGGGTAGGTGCTTCTTACAGCATGTTTCACTCCAAAAAGTTTTGCAATGAAGACCACATAAACCATTGTGCAAAATAACCTAGCTCAGGCCAGTGCCAAGTCTAAAAGGGAGCTCATAATAAAGCTAGCTCTTCCTGGGTGTGCCGGATGATAAATATTCTGTCGACTTACACTTAAGGGGAGGGAGTGAGGGGGAGAGACAGAGGGGGAGAGCGGGAGAGAGGGAGAGGGAAAGGGGGGGGGGGAGAGAGAGAAAACGAGAGCACCCTTTCCCCTCTTCTCCCTCTTCTCCCCCTTCTTCCCCATGGTAAGAACAGCAAACCCAGCAGTACTTGGGCATCCCACTAGCTCCACAGTCACCACCACCACTGAACAGCAGGATGCAACGAAAAGGTCAAGTATCAAGAACTTTAAACATACTAATTTGTAGCCACCAAATGAGCCTTATTGAAAATTAGCTCCTAATTGTCTCTTTAATAACTTATGCACAGTCCGCGCAAACATGTGGGTGACAGGGCCTTTAAACCACCTCATGTCAATGACAAAGCCTGTCCAAAACAGAGAGAAAGATTTAGTTTCCACCAGATGCATTGAGGTTAATTCAATACTCGGGTAAAACCTACAAAACAGCCCAATTTAAAGTAGCAATAATACCAGTGTTTAGAGGCCATAATAGAACCCTACTACTGCCCCAGGCATGAATTCTGTCAAATACTCATTCTGTGTGCCATTTTTCTGTTATAATTAGCCCAAGGCTTTCCCGTAGGCCACTTTCAAAAGACAGAGACAGGTTCAGTGACATGTACTTGCAATCCCAGGAACTTCAGTAGCTGGGCTAGAAGGATCACAAGTTCAAGGCCAGCCTAGGTAAAATACCAAGACCATAATTTAAAAAAAAACACTTTTTTTAAAGATGAAGTATTTAGCTCAGTAGTCTCGTGAGTTGCCAAATTGCTTGGGCTGTGCTCTAACTTGTGATCCTTCTGTCTGGGACTACAGGTATGCACCACCACGCACGCCTGGCACGGAATACTTGTGCACTTACAGGGATCCTTAGCCCCTGGATAAAATTCTTCTGAACACTAATGAAGCAAACGTACACAAAGCCCTGCTCAAACGTACAGACTAGAAGAGGTTCCTGCCTTGCTTCTGTTGTCACCTTTATTTTTTTTCTTTTACAGGATGAGAATGTTTTATTGGATGACACGCTACATAATCTAAGAGATAATATCACTAACATGAGTAAGGTTTATCTGTCTCTCAGCTAACATCTAAGTGCAAGAATTTGCACTCTAGGGAGACACAGTGGTCTCTGGGTGCAGAGACACACACCCCAGCTACCATTTCGCACGTGTGCAGCTCTTGAAAGAGTCAACACTTAGGCAGTCTCAACAGGAGCCCTATGAGATGGCATGAAGCTACCATCAGCATATTCCAGAGATCCAAAGAGAACAGGCTGTAAGGGCTGAAACACTCACAGGTGCATGAATCTCGAGTGAGTGCTGGTTTTAAGCACATTCCAGTGACGCAGAAGCAGCCGACTTGAGGAGCGGTTTCATTCCACATCTGTGAGCTTTGGCAGCTCTCTATCTTGACTCTGCCTTCCTGAAATTCCTAAGCTTGGTCCATTTTGCTCATCCCAAGTATCTGGGGCTAAGGGGTTCCCGCACCACTGAAGCTGATAAACCAGCTGTAAAAGCCATCCTACAGAACTTGATAAGAAAAGGCCTGCAAGGTGTTAGTACTTATTTCTGAAGTCACACAGCAGATTAATCGTTAACTGTTTTTACCCTGAGTGTTTACTAAGAATGCAGAGATTCAAGAACTGCAATTAAAGAAGTTTCAAGTGAGGGACGATTTGTGCTCGGAGAGGAATCTTAAGTATTACACCTCATTGGCCCACTTTCAATTTAAACCTCAATTTGTTTGGTGGTAACTATCTGAAACTGCCAAACCATCTGGGGAGATTCCTGTTTGAGACTAGAATGGAATCTAAATATGACACTTTGCCCTTCTTAAAAGAATGCAAAGTTCTTGTGAGGCTCTTGAGCTGTGTGTGGCCGAAGGACAGCCTTAGGAGGAACTTCATGTGTGCGGCAGAACTCAACAGGTTGCCCTTCTTTGGGATGGAGACCCTGGAAGGACCCTAGTGGTGTGGTGCCTGGAACTGGAATCTGAGCTGTTCCAGGAGCCACGGCACAGGCACCACGTTTGCAATGTCATCCCATTGTAAGGGATGAAGCATGGGACTGGGTGGGACCTTCCCCAGGTGGTTAGGCTGCTTTCATGAGTCCATTAATGGGTTACAGAAGGAGCAGCCTTGCCATAAAAGCAAGCTCTCTGTCACACCAGCTGGGGCTCACCATGGGACACCTCCATGTGCCCTGACACAGCCAGAAGGGCCTGGGTTTCCCATCCTCCAGTACCATGAGCCAAGTCAACATCTGCTCCTTACAAACCACGTCTGTGCTATCCACTTATGGTAACAAAAGACAGATTAAAACTAGACCAGCAAGGGAGGTGAGCAGACGTATTCAAATTCATGGGGCCAGAAAAGAAGTCTGAACAAAAAAGAAGCAGGTGGAGGCTTGCCAACGCAGTAAATCATCTCTGTCTACCAAAGGAACCTCTAGGAGGAAGAGCCCACCTCGTCTGAGAGGCCTTGATTTTAGTGCCTCTATTGATCCTGTGTATCAAATTTCAAAACCAAAATTGCTAGGGCAACTTATCGTACATCCACATAGATTCCTAAGGAGATAAAAAATTCAACCAAAAATAGACTAAAAAAATCAGTTTGTTGGTTTTGTTATGCCCCTGATGACAAATAGAAATCTCAGTCATGGCAGAAATCTAGGACACGCATCAGCAGCCCTACATGCTGGCAGTCCTTATGTTGCCCTGGGCTTCCAAGAGGTAGTGGGGCGAGGACTTTGGGGTACATTTCCAGACCTAAATAACTGACTTACTGCCGAGTGTGTCTGTGTGTATTACTACAGACTGAACCCAAGGCTTAGGGTGCGCCAGCCAAGCCCTCTGTCCCTGAGCTGCACACTCCAGTCTCTCTTCTTTTTGAAAAATCTTCTTTCTTAATCTTTCTGAATCTAGCCCCATCGATAATGCAAACAACAATAAAAAAAAAAGTCTATGATGTCAATAATACAGGATGTTAAATTTATTCCATTTGGTAGTTTGTATTTTTTTTAAAATACATGCAATTTTCTAACATCTCAGTAAATGCTGTCCACATACAGAAGTAAGCCGGGTTGCTTTTCATACTACCCTGGGACTATGCATATGCCTCTTCCCAGATGGTACTGGATAAGCAACTGAGGCTGCAAACACTCCAAGTCCCAGAGGTAGAAAGTACATGGGGTTCAGCACTGACTCAAAGTGGTTGGTGCACTTGCTCTCTGCAAATAAATCTCTGCGCCTCAGACTCTTTATCTGAAAATGGGATGAGTCATGGTCTTTGAAGTGTCTCTGTGTTATACGAGGTCATGCACGTAGCATGCTCAGTGAGGTGCCGGGCTGGCAGGACCTGTCATGGTGGTGGAAGCCCTGGGGACTCTGGGAGTAATCTCAGAAAATGCCCCAGGCCAAGGTGACTGTACCACTGAGCTACATTCCTGCCCTTTCCATTTTTTTCTCATTTTGAGACAGGCTCTCACTCTCTAACCAGGGCCAATCTTAAACCTGTGATTCTCAAGCCTCTGTCTCCCAAGTAGCTGGAATAACAGGTGTGTTTGCCATGCCAGCCCAAGGCTCCCTGTGAACTCGCCCAACAGGCTGCCTAGTAGGTGGCTCACATTAAATCCAAAAGGAAAGGGAAAGATGAAAAGGGACATACCTCATATATCAGATCTCCCAGATTAAGCTCTGTTGAAAGCCCTTATGAACATTTTAAAAGTGTGCAAGTGGCCACCATGACTTCAGAGACTGAGGACAGAAGTCCAGTGTGTACCCCTCCAGCCCTGCAGGAGTGCCAGTGGGAAATGATAGCAAGAGCTCCCGAGGACTTCTAGCAGGGAAAGGCCCAACCGTAGAGAAGCACGGCCAGTTCTTCCTCTCACTTTTTCTTTCAGCCAGATCCAGAGAGCAACAAGGAGAGAGGGGTCAGCTCATCTTGGAGGCAGTGATGGAGGTCATGACTCAATTTCTGCACATCCACACTTGGCCATTAGGGACTTAGGGGACGGAGCACACAGGACTGCAACTAACACACCACAGCAAACTCCCATGGGCAGCTCAGGTCTTATAAGACCCACAGGTCTTACTTTTAAGATTTCTATGTCAGCACGATCTGGATCCTCCATAAAATAGAAAACTGAAGAGGGGATGTGAGAGTTTGCATCTTTGAACATCCTCCAAAGGCTCCTTAGCCCCCAGGGTGGTATTGTTGGAGGTGTGGAACCTTAAGAAGTTCAGCTTAGTGGAAAGGTTTTAGTCACTAGGCACTGACTTTGAAGGGAACCAACGGCAACCCTCTTCACTGTTTGCAGCCTGGCATCTGATTATGTGGTTTTGCATGACCACACACTCTTGCCATAATGTGCAGCCTTCTCATAGGTCCCAAACCATGAGACTCATTGGCCATGGATAGAAACCTCCAAAGTCATGAGACAAGATAAACCTTTTCTCTCTATAAGTTGATCAACTCTGGCATTTCCTTGTAGTAAGGGAAAGATAACTGAGACATGGCTGGGGCCTGGTAAAAAGCCACAGTCACACAACGGACCTCAGGTGCATGCTGGAGACTGAGTAGCTTGAAGAAGTTTTAGCTCCTGCACTACTTTCTGCATGCCCTCTGTTCTCACCCCATCCGTTCTAGACTCCAGGAAGTCTGACAGAACATCAATTTGACACAAGACGGCACATCACAACTTGGTTTCTGTGGACATTCTCCAGGCATTCACCCCACCCCCCAGGAGACACTCTGGCCACTCAGCAACAGTCATCAGTCTCTTAGTAAATCCTCAGATTGCTGGGGAGAATCCTCGCTTCCTGGGCTGAGCGGGGCTTGAGCCAGCCTCCCGTGTCTTCATCGTTATGTCCATGAGAAGAGCATCCCAGAAGTCTCTGTAGTGACTGACGAAGACTTCTGCAAAAGTTTCTTGACATAAATTCTGAAAAAGTTCACCTTCTGCAAAAGTGCTTGGCTGGTCTTCAGGATGCAGAGGACGATCTCAAGTTACTTCACATCAGAAGCTAGATGTCATGGTTTTCTACTTTTCTTGGACACTTTTTATATGGGATTCAACAGCTGAGTGGACAATGAATCTACCCATTCCCAATGGCTTTTATTAGACCTCTTTCCCACTCTGTGACAACAAAGGCCTGGGATGTAGCTATTAGCTGAACCCAAACATAACCACAACTATCCTTTCTTTCTTTTCTGTTTTCCTTTGTGTGGCAGGGTCTCACCTTGTAGTCCCAGCTGGCCTTGAACGAGAACCTCCTCCTTTAGCCTTCTAACTGCTTGGACTACAGGTGTGCACTACCATATCCAGCTGGGAGCCCATATTTTAACAAAACCGTCTGCAGTGGTGAGCACCTGCCTCAATGCCCCCTAGATGACTGGGAATAGACTAGGTCCAGAGATGAAGACTGAAGCAAGCAGACAAAGCACTTGCCTGGCAAGCACAAGGACCTAGGTTTCATCTGACACCATGCCAGCCACTGAAAACGGACATGGTGGTGCATTCCTGTAATCCCAGTGCTGGGGAGGCTGGGACAGGAGGTCATTATGAGTCTGAGCCATGTAGTGATACCCTGTACCAAATAAATATATAAATAAAAGATTTTTTTAAAAAATCTTTTTTTTTGAAACAAGTAGACAGGTCTTTGTCACTACCTCAACTTCCCAGAACAAGAACAAGGCGACCTATCTTTGGTTGGTTGTAGAATTTCTAACCCATCAAGCCAGGGCAATTTCACAGCAAACCAGATTGTAACGGGCAGCTCTATGTTAAGGATCTGTATGAACATCTCTCATTTTTTCAGTTGTTATTTTCTCAGGGCTACTGAACTGATTCATGCAAACTCAACGAGATTTTATAATAGTCTCTACTACAATTCCAGCCCCTGGGGGAAAGCCTATTTATTAAATGTTGCTGAGGTAATGTCGTCCAGCTGCTAGGAAAAGCCCCACGCGCTGTCTGCACCCTTGAAGGGAGATGTGCTGAGTTCATCTTAAGGAACTTAGGCTGATCACTCATAACCTCCTACGCTTCCTTTAGAGAGAGCTAGGTGCTCAGGATACTCATGGGAAAAAAAAACACCCCAAAACAACTATCTCCTTCATAGAAGCTTAGAAATGTGAGCATTTTCTTCTGGCTGTAATTTCACTGGTTTAGGAAAAACCGTTTCCCCTTCTCCTAAGTGCCAGATGTCACCAGAAGGAGGAAATCCCAGAACAAAGCATATGGCAGAGAAAAAGCAGAAGGCTGCTGAGCACAGAAGGCCGCAGGGCAACCCTGGAGCCAGTGTGGTTTCTATTACCATACACATGGATTCGAAAGGAAAAGAAAGAAAATTGCCTTCTATTTCTATAGGCTCCTCTCTTCTGTGTCCAAGGTGCTTAGGCCTAGCCAGGAATTCTCAAGAATAAGTAAGTTTTTCATTATCATGGGACAAAATTTGCTAGTGGTTCTCGGCTGTGGTGCTGAATAGGGTGATCTTTTATGTTTGTGTTGCAAAAAGGAAGGTATAATTCTTAAATATCCAAAATGGGAGAATTGGAAGCAATAGTATAACTGGAAAATCTTATAGAAAAATATCCGAAGCTCAGGGGTGGGAGTGGGGTGGACACGAGGGCTGCTGCCTCTCTCTCTTTATTTAGGGATTTACTGTGTGTGTCTAGGCCTTGGAAAACAGAGGGGTGTGGCAAGGGAGGACACCTGCGGGGAGGGGCTGCTGAAGGCTGAATGCCAAGGCCCTGGGGTCACTCCAGTGTCCTTCCTTATGCTACAGCTGGCTTCTGCACCAGCTCTGAAAGCGACCTTGGTTTGGAATTTGAATGGCAACCTTCTAAGAAAAAACTCCTCTGCCAGTTTGCAAAGACCTCTGGGGTGCCCGGAGACCTGAACCACCTTTGTAGGCATCTGTGGCAGCAAGCAGCACTTGCCTCCAAGCAGCCAACTGCTTCCCTGGTGTGTACATCCTGTGTGATAAAATTCACCTTCGTGCCGTGTCTAACACAGTGGCTTTTAGTAGATGAACCATTACTGATTTTTGTTCAATGCATGAACAAACCACAAGTTTGAAAGTAACTTGGCTCTAACTGCCAGGTCTATGAAAAACACTTTGTAATAATTAATCCATGTAACCTCCCACCCCCTGCAAATCCATGAAGTTGATCCTAATAGCATCCTATTCTACAGAAAAGTCAATTGACATTTGGAGACAGACAGCCTGGCCAGAGCCAGTGCTGCTTTTTTTCCCCCCTAAACTCAAGCCTTAGTGCTGAACGACATCTTCAAGGCCCTTCCTGTCTATTTTTATTTTTTTAAATTAGTTAATTAGTCATGGTACTGCAGATTGAAGCCAGTTCCTTTGCACTGTGCAACATCCCTAGCCTTTTATTTTTATTCTTTTGTTTTGAGACAGGGTTGTTTTAAGTCCCTAAATTGCCCCAGCTGGGCATGATGAAATTCACGGTCCTGCCTCAGCCTCACTCAGGGTTGGGAAGACAGGCGTGCATCCGCGCACCCTGCTAGAGCTGACGTTCTCAGCCAGCTTGGATATTCTGTGACTCAACTAATAAAAGAGGCTGACACCATGAAGTTCTTTTTGGATTGCATCATTCATGCTATGAGTTTAAAAACAAAACAAAAATATCAACAGCCATCCTCTTCACGTCTATGATGAACTTGCCACTGAGCCGAAAAGTTGCATTGTTCCCAGGAGGTAGCAAGAAGATTTATCGGACTCATTTTTGGGTCCCCAGTGAATAGTGGGATCTGGACAAAAGAGCACAAAAAGAAGATTGCCTGGCGTGTCCTACACATGGGCCACCGGAAATCTCCATCAAGGTCATTGTGAGCCACAGGGAAGAGCCAGGTGCCCGTGGCATGGTCATTAAGCCGGAAGTAGAACCAAATCACATCAGCAGAGTGAGAGGCCTTTGGACCTGATTCTGCCAGGAAGGCTGCACTTCTCTTTCTGGAGCATTAAGAATAAACAAATCAGCGCAAATCAGGGAGAACCATGTTAGCCTGCGTGCGCAGAAGGGACAGCACGAACCTGCCCAGCTTCCTACACTCTGATTGGAAACCAGATGAGTGCACTGCCTTCAGACATCCCGGGGCATTGATCTGGGGTTGAATGAAGAGTACTGTGCATTTCAGCAAGCAAGGGGGGTTGGGTGTGTTGGCACATGCCTATAATTCCAGGACTCAGGAGACTGAGACAGGAGGATTGTGACAAGCCTGTGGCCACCCTTGCCTACACAGTGAGAACAAGGCCAGACTAAACTAAATACAAGACCCTGTATCAAAAAAAGGGAAAGAAAGGGGGGGGAAAAACAAAAAACAAAAAAAAAAGGAAAAAAAAATTGCCCAGGCTGGGCTTAAACTCACATTCCTCCTGTCTCAGCCTCCCAGAGTGTAGGAACTAAAGCTTACAGCACAGTGAGCAGCACTTTATGGAAAAGGGAATGGAGTTAAGGGTTGGGGTTTGCATAGCTTGAGGTCATCCTGGTCAAGCTGTGGTCTGGTTGATCAGTATCTCAGGCCTGGTTCTGTGAGATTGTGGAAGAGTCATGACAGCGTGATCCCCGGGGGAGGGAGACAGATGATGGCACCTATGGGGGCAGTGACTGCTCCTGCATTAGGGAACTCATCACAGGGTGGACTGTGAGGCTCTTTCTCCTGGAACCTAGGGTGACAGCAGGTTCAGGTCAGTGATTGCTGCCTTCTAGGCAGAGCCAGGGGGTCTGGAACTGGACATAGAAAAAGCTGGCAATTGGATGTCCCTGAAAATCCTGAAAAGCACTCTAGTTACTCTTATCTTGGTTTCCTGGTTCTTGCAAGTGAAATAGGTAGACTGAGCACCAACAAACCTTGTATTACATAGGGAATGAGGCAGGGATCTGACTGGAAGTTTAAGGCAGTAAAGGAGGCAGATAGAAAACACAGGCAGAGATGCCAGGCTTTATCCTGCTTTGTTACCCAGGAGCATCTGCAGGCCCAGCCACTAAGCCTGGATCACAAAGGGCTACGCAGTGGCCTGCCCCAAAGTGCTCCCACATTAGACGCTCAATACTTCTGCTTTCTAAGACCCCCCTGACGGCCATCACTTTTCCACTGTCATGGCCCAATATTGTGCACTGACCTGGAAACCAAATTTAAAAAGTCCAAGTGCCCCAAAATAGCACGAGAAGGGAAGGGGCACGGAATGCAAGACATATGGTCCTGCATTTTCATGCCTCAGAAAGGTCTTCTTCCCTCTCTGCCACCAGCTTTGTGTTGCTCCTTAAGAACAAAAACACAGTTCTCATGCTTGACTGCAGGGCCAGATGTGATCAGCTTTCAGAACTTGGGGTCCTCAGGAAAGAAACCCTGGGGTTAAAAGGAAGCAGGGCAGAAGCCTGGTTGCCCAGAAGGGAGGGCTGGCCTAGTTCTCTTTCTAAAGCAAATCACTAGCCCAAACACAAGCAGCTCAAGTTGAAAGCAGGACACCCCCTAAGTCTCTCCCTGGAACTCTGGGCTGGAGAAATCATGCAAAGCAAGATTGGGGTCATCCTCTTGGTCTACGGTATTTAATAACCCAATAGCTTAGCATCCTGGGCTGTGTATTCAGGATGACCGTCTTATGAATGTCCCCCATTGACATAGTGTGTGGAGTTCTCCACAGAGGTTGGGTGGGGTTTTTTTGCAGCCCCTTGATCCTCTGCAAGAGTTTCAGGGCAAAAGGCTTGTCACTAAGAAGAAAACTCCATGTAGTCAGATGACTTGAGATTCATTCTTTCTGCTTTCAGATTTACTTTCTTATTTTTCCTTTCTTTTTCTTTTTTATATACATTTATCACAGGGTCTACAGAGTCTATGGGGTCTCACC
>NDGM010970171.1:0-15312 GCA_002564305.1 Octomys mimax
GATCCCCACAACTCAAGCCAGCCAAACCTGCCCTGAAGGCATTTGGAGAAAAAAAAAAAAACAGGAACTGTTCTCCTCATTCTGGAGGCCACAGGCTGAGGGGAGGCTGCCTCTGCTCCTGGGGCTTCTGGGCTTGAGGCTGTGTCTCTTCTGGCTGCCTCCATCCTCAGGGCCTTCCTGTCTCCCGCCCTCCAGTCTCCCTTGGCCTGTCTCCTGGGAAGGGCACAATCAGTGGATTGAGGGTCCACCACAAATCCAGTGTGGTCATCACGAATCTGCAAGGGCCCGCTAGCAAAGAGGGTCGCTCTCAGTCCCAATCAGAAGTGACCCTGGGCACTCCAGGTCCCAGCAGTGTGGACCTGGTCCCAGCCTCAGGCCTGCGCCTGGTGTCCTCTGGCCCCCACCCTGGGCCCCGGGCCTATTTCTCTGAAGGAGCAGTCGCGGCTCCCTACTGGTTCTTTCTGGATCCCCCAAGCTTCACTTGGGCTCCCAGCGGCCCTGTGTCTCCTGCGTCCCTGGAGCTCCTTGAAAAGGTTTTTTGGGAGAAGCAGTCTGGGGATTGAAGCCAGGGCTCTTCACAGAGCTGCATCCTGAGCCCTTTTTTATTCTGAGACAGGGTCTTGCTAAGTTGCCCGGGCTGGGATCAAACTTGGGATCCTCCTGCCTCTGCCTCCAGCTCAGTGGGATGACATGCATGTGCCACCACACCCAGCTCTCCTCAGAACCTTGAGTGTGGGCTTTGTCCTCAGACCCAGCTCCTCAGTATTTACCCATGAGCCCTCACAATGCGTTTTCCTGTGCTTGCCCTCGGTCCTTCTGCTCCCTTGGTGTGGCTCCGGGGGGCACTATGGCTGGGTCCCCTCTGTCCTATGTGACACTGACCAGCCATGAGACAGCTGGCACAGGTCCCCTGCCCTCTGCTAGTGGGCCCTGTAGTCCCTCTGGCACCCTGCAGCTTGGTGGGAATCGTTTCATCGCGGTCATCTTCTCAGCAGCACCCGGTTGCTCTGAAAGCTCCGCCTGTGTCCTTGGTGGCTGGCAGGACCTGCTGGCCCTGCTCTCCATGCTCTCCCCGGCAGCTGCCCTGATGTGTGTAGTGAGGCCCCAGTCCCTCGTTTGTCTCCAAGCCCCATCTCCAGGGCAGGGAAACGTGAGGGCGCCTCCAAATCACACCATGGGCTTTCCATGCATGCACAGCCCTGGGTGCGCTGACGTGGCTTTGTGCCTCTGCAGGTGCTGCCTGGAGGCCTGGGGCGTGGTCTCGGCGCTGGTGGGCACCTTCATCTTTGGGCAGAGCACCATAGCTGCCATCCTGGAGCTGGCCTGAGGGGCCTCCGCCGGTGTCCAGCTCGAGAGGAGACTGGTTGCTGTTAGTGTGAAGATGTCAGGGCGCGGACTCCTCCACCTCCCAGGCCTCTCCTGGGGGTGTTGGTTCACCTACAAAAACTGTTAGCCGCACAAAATTGGGGTGTGGTGGGTTGCGCTCACCCTCTAGAAATATCTTCCTGCCTTTTTCTGTTTCTCGAGGTGGGGACCCTGGGGTTCCTCAGCTCTGCTTTCATACTCACCTGGCGGCCTTCCCAGGGTCTGTTTGGATTTCCCACCTGTAAGAACACTGGACATTCGTTTAGGCCGCAGCCTGATTGAGTGCACTGGCCTCTGGACTGGACTGCAGCTCACCTTGACAACTCAAGATGTGTAAGAGTCGGGTTTCCAAGTAGGGCTTCATTCACGGGGCCCAGTCAGGGCTCCAGTTTATCCTGTGGATACAGCTTACTCCTTACTGCGGAGAGCAGGGCTGAGACCCAGGGTAGAGGACCAGCAGGGGACCTCCAGGGCATCCCTTGCAAGGGCAGTGGCCTCGAGCTGGCTCACAATCCTGTCTAGACCAGCAGATCCCAGTGTGATTGTTTAGGTCTTAAATATCCCCCCAAAGTCTTGGGGCCCTGTGCTCGCCAAAGGGCTCCTCCACTGATGAAATCGTGGCGGAGTGTGCTGTTGGGAGGGGCCCTGGCTGGACGTGGCCCCAGAGCATGTGACCTGGAGCATCTGTCACTGTCCCTTTGGGCTCTACTTCCTGTCTAGAACAGGCTGAGACTCATTCCTTGGCCAGGCAGTTTCTGTCTTGGAGAAGCAGGGACTGAACCCACTAAACCGTGAGTTAGAGTAAACCTAGCCTCCTCTAATTTGTGGGCGTTGGGCATTGTGTCCTAGTGACAGAGAAGTGACTGATCCTTCCAGGGCCCACAACAGCCCACGCCCCTTTTCCCTGAAGCTCCACTGCACCTGGAGTGCCTAGAGGCCAAATGGACTGTGTGCCCTGCAGCTCTCGCCTGACCTCACTTGGACACTGTGCAGTTGTCCCGCTTGCTGCAGAGGGCAGGGGGCCCAAGGGTCCTTCCCAGGGCCTCAGTGGGGGAGCAAAGGGCAGGTGTGGGGAGGGACCCACAGGTTCAAGTGCGCAGCCTTTAGCTCTGCCTGGGGCCGTGTCTCCGAGGTCTTGACTCAGCCACCTTTTCTGCCTCAGGCTCGCTGTCCTCAGACGCCTGAGGGCAGGGCTGACATTCCCAGCACCTTTCACCATGCAGGCAGCAAGCCCGGCCCTGAGCCAGGCCCCTCGCCATTATCTGCTGTGCTGTGTCTGGGCCCACCTGTGGGGATGGCTGTGAATGTCCAGTTTGTTGGCTTCCCAGCCCATCTGTGTGCGTGAACTTTCTAAAATGGTGATGTAATTTGCATACCATCAGTTCCCTCAGTGGGGCCCTGTGGGCGCGCAGGGCTGTGCAGCCACCTCTACTCTCTGTCCCAGCATGCTTTTCACTCTCCAAGAAGAGCCTCAGGCCACCAGTCACTTCCCCTCTCCCCCTGTCCCCCTGTCCCCCTGTCCTCAGCCCTAGGCAGCAAAAGTCTGCTTTCGGCCTCTGGTTTGCCTGCCTCAGCTTCCTGTAAGCAGACTTGCATGGCATGAGGTGCTGTGCAGGGCCCCCTGGATGTCACATGATGCTTCTAGACATCCACATTTGGCAGGTGAGGCCACTGAGGCCTGGCAATGCCGAGGATGCTTGTCCTGTAAGGCACAGACCTGAGATCAGAGCCCATCTGGGGCTGAATTCCATTCCTCCTCAGGCTCCACCCCGAGGAGGGCTGCAGGCAGGACAGTGCCTGGCCTGGGAAGGAAATTGCCCTCTGCCAGCCTCCATCCTGGCCACGGGTCCGGGTGGGGGCTGCCAGCAGAGGCTGCTGTCCGCTTCCCTGGTGTCTCCTGAGCCTCCACACCATGTCCTGCCGCAGGCTGTGTTCGCTGGCCAATGTCCTCCCAGGAAGGGCCCCAGGGAGCTGGAACCATGTGGGCATCGTGGCTTTAATGGTGTCTTAGCACCTCAGCATGGGCCTGAGGGCAGGCAGTCTTTCATGTATTATTGATGCCCATCTGCTTCCTGCCAGGCTCTGCAGCACTGCTGGGGAGGGCTGCACAGCGCTGGCACCATTCGTGGGTGTCCTGGAATGATGGCGCGAGGCAGGGTCCCACCCAGGGAGTCTTGGGGAACTGATGATGCTTTTCTAATGCGCAGCCCCTTAGCAGCACCTAGAGCAGGCTCATTGTGTGTGAGTGTTAAGAGAGTGCTGGAGACCCAGCCTTGCACACGGTGGGGACCTAGGCAGCTTGATTTACAGAAAACCTGGGACGGCGTTGGCAGAGGAAGGCAAGGCTCCTTGCAGCTGAGGAGGGAGGGAGGGGAACAGCAACCGTTCAGGCTTCATCCAGGGCAGGAAAGCCCATCAGGAGGAAAGTGGCCGGCTCTAAGTGTGAATGTGGGGGGCTCTGTTAGCAATGGCTGAATATTCACTCTGGGGACAGAAGCTTCCATCTTGACTGTGAGCTACACAGTCACCATTATAAGCAAGGACACAGCCGGGAAGGACCTGTCCTGCTCTGGCCATTGCATGGTCCCCTCAAGACCTAGACTATGACCAGACACAGAAAGCAAGCAGCGACCTTGGGCAGGACACTGTGGGCTTCAGTGTGTGCCCTGGGCCAGGAGGACCCAAGTGTCCTCTGCCGTTCTGGCTGTGCCCCCAGGTCACCAGCTTCTGTGCTGTCCCTGGTCTCAGCATCCCTCCTCTAGCCATGGCTTCCACCCTTTTTGTCTTTGTCTGCAAGGAGGCTAAGGACAACCCCTCCCTCACTGGCAACCCCTGAGGGCGTGCTGAGGGCACCTGCAGTGCCTTTGCCAGGTCAGCTGTGGCAACTCTGTTTGGATGCATAGACCCCTACGCTTCAGCTTTCAGCATGGCCAGGTGACATTTTGTGGGGGAAGGACCTGTGCTCCTGCCCCTGGGAACTGTGGGCTGGAGGGGCGACCCGCCCCGAGGAAACACCTGTCTGCAGACTGGGAGCCCAGCCTGTGCTGCTGGTTCTGCACTGCAGGTCACCACCATGTCCCTCCCACAGGGATCCTGGGCTTGGGGGCAGGGCCCATGAGGATATGGCCAGGGAAGCTGGACACAGGTGGACAGCTACTGAGCTTTGGAAATTCACATGACACAAGATGGGAATACGATCTGGGGTACCTGTGTATCATCTGGGATGCTTCCTTGTCCCCTCTGGCCCAAAACCCTTCCATCAGCCCCCGTA
Source organism: Octomys mimax (assembly GCA_002564305.1). NCBI lineage: Eukaryota > Metazoa > Chordata > Mammalia > Rodentia > Octodontidae > Octomys > Octomys mimax. The sequence continues at coordinate 4,637 of NDGM010970171.1, forward strand.
ACCCTGGGACCCCATCAATGCCCACCTGCAGAGCTACCTGCTGTGAACAGTCCCGTAACTGCAGTCACTCACATGGGGCTCCCACTCAGCGCGCCTTCCAGCAGGCCCATCCACTGAGCCAAGGTGCCATGCTCCATACCTTCTTGTAACTGAATGTCTCTCTCCTCTCAGGCCCCAGGGTGTGGCGGCCCTGGAGTCTCCTGTACACAGCTCTGCAGGTGACACGCACCTGAACAGTGTGCATGGTCGTGAGGCTGCCCTGTGCAGGGAGTGACAGCTGGGAAAGCCTGTACCAGGTCAGTACAGACAGACCACTGTGGGCCTGGCTGGGCCCAACCGTGAAGTTTAGGTCAGCTTGGGTGAACCCAGATGTGGGACCCGTGGGTGCAGAGGGCCAGGGCGGGCCTGGGAGTCCACTGTGTGCTGCATTTCTGTCAGTGGCCTGCACACTGCACATGGGGCAAAAGCGCTCGTGTGTGGGTCCTTTGCATTCTCTTTGCAGTGCCCCTCCGGGAGCACGGCCCCCCAGTCTTGGTAGATCTGTCAGTAGCTTGAGAAAGCTGGTGCGGATATTAATGTGGAGTCAGGGTGGATGACATACAGTGGCACAGGGCACATGGGTCTGGGTGCGACCCGGGCTGCTAATGTGCCATGTGACCTCTGCTGAGCTGCCAGCCCTCTGGGCCTCAACTTCCTGGGTACAGGAGGGTACGGTGAGGACATGGTGCAAGGCCCATGCGGGTGGCATCTGTGCCTGGCTCCGGAGGAGGGTGAGAGCAGGTATGCTGGGTACAGCTGCAGCCTGTGCTGGTGGGCTGCTTGCGCCTACAGCAATGCCGATCTAGCAGGCAGGCAGGCAAGTGTGAGGGTGTGGGGTGCACCAGTGGGGCCACTCTGCTGAACCCCAGAGACCTCCAACCTGAGACTATGGCTTTTAAAAGTCCCTCGCCCAGGAAAAGTGGCAGCCTCAGGTGTGCAGCTGGCATGTCCTGCCCTTTTCAGACCCCTCATGGTGGCAGCAGGATCCAAGGTGGTGGGGACCGATCAAGGAAACAGGGCTTCAAGGTGCCAGGTAAACCAAGGGCAGGACAATGTGGAGGGACAGCTACAGTGGTGAGGTTGCAGAGCTGTACCTCCTGGGAGTGGTAGGAGGGGACGCTTGCTCCCTGGGGCTGCTCTGGGCCACTGTGGCAGGAGAGGGACCTGCTGCTGCCACCTCTGCCCAGTCCCTCCAGACTTCTGTGGGAGTCTTTTTTCCTAATGGCACACAGAGGTGGGAGAGGAAGCCACACAGGTTCCTAAATAGGAACTGGGATGTTGTGGAAGCGCAGGACTGCGGTCCCTCGTCCTGGGGCTCAGCTGCTGAACTTAGCCACGTGTTGTTGTGGGCTCCCTGAGCCCTGGACCGAGGGGAGCCTACTTGCCACACCTGTGCCACAGACCTATTACTGCCATGTTTTACAGGTGAGCACACCAAGGGCCTGGGAGGCCCAGTTCACCTTCGTGGCAGTCAGGGCCCCCGATAGCTTTGGCCCTTAAAGATGAGAAAGCACAGCAGCACACGCTGGTCCTGACCGGAGTTTATTTGGTGCCTGTGCCAGTGGTGGCAGTCTGCCGGGTATAGCCTTGGCTATGTGGGCTCTACTGCTGTCCGTGAGCTTGGTCAGGCTGAGGTTGGGCACTACAGGGTCATGGCTCCTACCAGGCAGAGGGATGGCAGCGGGAGGGAGGTACAAGCTGTTGGTGCACGGGCCTGGGCCCTATGCACAGGCAGTTGTGTGGGCCCAGGAAGCCCCCCTGTGGCCTCAGCAGGACCAGCACCTTCCTCTTTAGAAGTACATTGAAAAGAAAACTGCTGTGTGCCAAAGTATCTAGAAAAGAGGGGTGCTGTTTACGATAGGGGGACAGGGTGTTGGGCTCTTCCACAGGGTGGAGGGTGGTGGTCAGTCTCGGCCCATGGTGCACCAAGCAGCTGGAAGGGGAGAGAGAAGTTAGGGGATGTCAGATACTTCCTTGTGAGGTCAGGGGAGGTAGAGAATCGCTGTCGCCGGGCAGGGCAAGGTGGCCCCACTGCCCTTCCCCTCTGCCCCCAGCCCCATCTGTTTCCCCACCCGACGCAGAGCACAGGTGCAGTCCCTGGGTACTCCCCTCATCGGGTGCCAACCCTGCACCATGCTAGGGCTGGACTCGCGCAGCAGGGGCACCACAGGGAGGGGCAGAGCCAGGCTTTGGGGCCTTGTGTGGTCACCCTGGTGGTACATGGTGCAGCCTGGCTGTGAAGGCAGGTAGGGGCCCATGGAGGGACATTGGGGCTGCTCAGGGGTCTCTCAGATGTCCTTGCTCTGCGCTAGGTGCACTCCCCTGGGGCCCTGTCCTTGTGACCTGCTCTGTGGCTGTCCAAGCAGGCAGGGACCCTGCCCGCATCCCATCTGCATGCACAGCCTTGGTGGCAGGAGCTTGCATCTGGACCATGACTGGGGGAGGGACACAGTGCCTACAGGTCAGGGTCGTCTCTAGAGCAGCCCTGGGGTCTGCCCTTCTCAGACAGCAAGGCCTCAGCCCCTCACTGGGCCCGCCCTCCTACCTGGCACGGAGATCCGGGACAGGGCCTCCGGCTGGCTCAGCGTGTCCACTTTGACGTGCCGGAAAGCCCTGCACACGGGGCTCTGCAGGTGCCTGCAACCGGGTGTGGGTAGTCAGGAGATGAAAGACACCAGGAACACGTTCAGGACCACTGTGTCTAAGACCTCGGGAGCGTCACAGCCCGAATGAGACTGGCTCTGGGGCTCCCCATGACCTCTGTTTATGAAGGACTAACGCAGGGCTAAGCACTGAGATGCCTGCCCCAAGAGTCCTGGAGGGTGTGCAGGTCCTGCCAGACACCCCTGCAGTCGCTCCCTTCTCCTCTAATGGTCCGAGTGGGCCCATCTGTGACTCCTGCTGCCACAGCCAGGTGGTGCATGGCAACCCAGCACCTCAGGACTGCCACTATTGAGTCCTGGCTTCAGCCAGGGAGGGCTAGAGTCACACATGCCACCCGCCCCGTGCCCACTGTGCTTGGGAACTTGACTGGCAGTGAGGCCCCAGGACTGAACAGCAGGTCCTAAGTCACTGTGTCCTAGGCCCCGTGAGGTGTTCCACAAGGCACCGCCTCCACCCTCAACAGCAGAATCAGGCATGCGAGGCTGCCAGGGCTACAGGGACCCCCTGGGGCTTCCTGGAAGAGGACACAAGCACTGCAGGGCAGTGAGCTGGAGTGGCAGAGGGCCTTAAAGCACGGCAGTTTTCACACGTTGCTGGGACCCACTCTGTCAGCCGCATGGATCCAGCGGGGTGGAGGGCAGAGGGTAGCTCATGCTGTGCTGGGAGCGCCCTCCCATGCCCTCCGCTCAGATGGGCTCCTGTGCTGAGGCTGGAGCCTACCCACCTCTTCCACTCCTCCTCCGTCTCCCAGAACTCATAGACCACGAAGGTGAAGCCGTCGTCCAGCCTTACTGCAGCAATGCTGTGGAGGAGAGGAGCGGGGAAGGGGGTTGCTACGGCCTGAGGGGTGCAGTGCTCAGGTAATGCTGGAGCTGCCAGGGCAATGCAGGCTCCTCCAAGGTCACAGCCCTGGGTGACGCTCCTGGCTGCATTTCCTCTCCCCCCCGCTCCCCGTGGGGAGCAGCCGCACCCTGCGCCGAGTGTCCAGCTGTTAAGTCTAGGCTGGGGCGTGTAGGCCAGTGTGGGGGAAACAAGGCCACCAGCTGACTACTGTTTCCTGAGGCTGCATCCTTCAGTGACACTCCAGATTGTGGGCTCTCGGCACGTGGTCCCTGTGGGGGACAGCATGCCCATGGCCTCTGTCAGCCCTCAGCACCAGGCAAAGGCCACATGCTCCTGGGAGCACCTAAATTTGGTTACTGCGAAGGGATGAAAGCCGGCATGATGACAGCGGCCACTTCACTGATGCTCAGAAGCCCTCCTGGGAGGACAGATGCCTGCATGGGGGAGGGGAGGGAGGCCAAAGCAGCCCTGGCTTGCGGGGAGGATGCGCAGCCCTCAGCACGTGGGTGTGGCTCTCGTGGCTGCACCGCTGCTGCTGGGTCGTCCCACTGTAGCAGCAGGGCTGGTGCCCGTGGGAGGCACAGAACCAACCACCAGGGAAGGTGAACAAGATCGGCCCTGAGGGTGCCAAGAGCTCAGCTTGGGGGGCAGCTGAGTCTCCCTTCTCGCAGTGAGGGGCACTGCAGGCTGAGCTGGAGTGTGGCTCCGAGGCAGAGTTGGTCTAGGGCATACAAGGGCCAGGTTTGATCCCGAGCCTATGAAAGCAAAAGTGTCATCTGCATGCTGCTCAGCCAAGTGCTGTCCTCGGGCACTGCCCTGGCAGCCTGCGGTCACCCAGGGTGCTATCCCACCCACCAGCCCGCTCGTCCCTGTGCCACCCCCACCCGACTGCTGTGCCACCGCTATCCACTCCGCCTCACCACCTCGAGCCAGTCTGTCCCTGCCAGCAGCTTTTGTGGTGACTGTGAGCCCCAGCCCGTCTTCACGCAGAACAAGGAGACCCTGGCTCCTTACAGAGTGACCCCACCTGCCCACCCTGCTTGCAGGAGCAGGTCCTTTGTCAGCCCTGCAGCACACTGCTGCTTTCTCAGTCCCAGATATGTGGAGGCTGCCTCCCTGCCTACACACAGCAGCAGCCGCCGCCGCCGCACCCCTGGCTGACCCACTGCTGTCGGGCCCTAGCTCCGCTTCCCTAGTCCTGCCCGTATAAAACATTCTGCTCAATAGCCTCGTACTGCCTGTTGGCCTGCAGAGGCCCCAGAACTGGGACGACAAGAGCACGCCTGAGAAGGAGGAAATAGGGCAAAGGGCCAAAGCAGGCCCCAGAGCTGGCTGCGGAGAGCGAACAGCGCAGGCTCAGGCCATCAGCAGCAAAGGCACAGGGCTGCTAACTGCCACTACCCCTTGGAGGTGGGCTCAGGGGCAGCCTAGAAGGATAGAGCCAGGCAAGAAGGGGCTCCACATAGCCTAGCTGACAAGGGGAGAGTGGTGGCCACTGTTTCTTGGGCATTGCCCTCCCCTGCGTCTGTCCTTCCGGTGGGTGCCACAAGCCATGGTCAGTGCAGTGTAACATTTAGCCTCCTAACCAGGCCAGACAGGCACCCTGAGGTCACCTGCTACATCCTCACTGTGGTCAGGGCCTGAGTGCAGACCTGAACTTGCGTGACCTTTGGCCCAGCCTCCTTTGTCCTGGCCCAGCCCGGCTCAGGCCGGCACCACCCTCCCTGCAAGGCAGCTCACTCACTGGAAGCAGGGCCTGGCTCCGGCGGTGCCCCGCAGGTACTGTCGCAGGGAGCCCAGGAACTCGCCCAGCTGCTCTGGGCACACAGCCATCTCTTGCCGGACCAGCTGCAGGTGCTGCGGACAGATGCAGAGGAGCATGGGCCCTCACCCCACTCTAGGGCCCCCCACCAAGGTCTTGTCCCGTTCCCCAGTGCCTTCACTTGTGGGGGACAGGACAACTGGGTCAAAATTAGAGTCGAACATCAGCACCTACGGTGTATTCCCCCCACTGAGGGCTGGCTGCAGGGACTAGATCTGCGCAGCAGGCATACATGTAGGACCCCATGGCCCCTGCCAGTTGTTCACCTGAAGGGGCTGCCTGCCAGGCCTGAGCCCTAGGGGCTGTGCTCAGATGTCTCCTGCCACCCACAATGCTTCAGTGCACTGATTTGGAGCAGAGCCCTGGGCCAGGGGCCAGGACTGCGGCCACATGGGGGACTGGGAGCCACAGAGAGCAGCAGGTGCTAGCAGGGAAGGGCGGAGCCTCACCACATTGGTGCCGTCCTCAGCATCAGAGAGGCGCTGCTGCAGGTCAAACCAGAGGGTCTGAAACAGTGGAGCACAGGCCATGCCTGAGAGCCAGGCCACCTCCAGCAGGGAGGCCTTCAGGAGTCCTTGGGGCACCCAAGGGCCGAGCTCTGACACTGGACCAAGGCTCCCAGGGCCAGAGAAGGGGGCAGGAGCCCTGGGCAGTGCAGCAGGTCTTCCTGCATGAGAGGCTGCGAGGGCTCTGTTGTGCAGGGAGGCCTACTCCAGGACCCGAGAGGTTTCTTTGAGGGGAGGGTGGCACTAGCGCTTGAATATAGGGACTTCAAAACGAGCTATAGTCCCAGCCCTTTTTGAGACATCTCCATAAGTTACCCTGGGTGGATTTGAACTTGGAATCCTCTTGTCTCAGCCTCCCAAGTGCTGGGATTATAGGTATGTGCCACCACGCCCACCCTGACATTGCCAGTCATGACGTCAGGCTGTCCGTGATCTAATGGTCTTACCTCGGTGCTGTGCAGGGACTTGCCAGGCCCTGCAGGAAAGGGCTACACATGCCTTAATCATCTGCGTCCCCCAGGCAGGAGCAGCTCCACACAGGCTCTGTCCGTCTCTGCACTTGGTGTGCTTAGCCCTGCTCCAGCTATTGCTCAACACCAGACAACTCTGGGCTCAGTGCTCACCAAAGCTGGCTAAGTGTAAGGGCTTAGCTCAAACCAGACCTGTCCAGACCCCAGCTCCTACATTGCATGCTCCGTGCTTTTAACTCGGGCATCCAGTAACCACAGCGCTGGCCCCGGCCGCCCACAGGGATACAGCACCTGCAGCCCCCTGCAGAGCACACATACACATCCTACGAAGCTATCTGTTGCCAAGGGAGACAGCAGCGGCGTCCCCACCTGTGCCTTGGTGTTTGCACAAGGGGCCTGCACAGCCCTTGAGTGGGCACTGACTCCTCAGTGAGGGTAAGGGAGGAGCACGTGCTCCAAGCCTGAGAGTGAGCCTGGCAGGGACCAGTCTGTTTCCATCATTTTACAACCCTGGATGCGGCTCCAGGGGGAGACTAGGGTGGCAACTAGCTTCTCTTATAAGATGACGAGAGGGAAGACGATGGCTCCCACATCTGCCAACCCAGCCCACACCTCTCCACTCTCCCATCTGGCTAGGCCAGAAGGTGGCTCAGGTTGGCACTCAGGGGGCAGGCCAAGATCCAGGCCCTGATTGGCCTATGCTGGAGTGCAAGGCCAATCAGAAACTAGAAGGAGGGCCCTGCCTTGTCTCCAGGACAGCCAGGTGCTCTGTGGTTACCAGCCTACATGGTTGTTAGGGCGACAAGGGTGCTAAAAATAAGCTTCAAAGAGCCTCTTTGCTGGCTGCTGAGTTGTTATGACAACAGACCAGGGTCCTCCAGAGCTGCTCCCACCCAACAGCTTGGGTGGGGTGGGGCAGGGCAGGGCAGGGCATGGGAGATCCCACTCAGGCCTCAGCCCTGAGCCAGCCTGCAGCCTCCTCCCACAAACTTCTCGCCATGGAACCCTGCTTCTCTCAGGCAGACCCTGGTTTCAATGCTCTTTGAATTTCTCCAAACCCCAAATCCACCAAAGCGTGAGTGCCCTCTGCTAAAGACGAAAAAGATAAACACCAAAAGGGACAAACGTCACCTCATCCTGGCTGAGGCACCTGTTACACGGCTTATGTAGGTACACGGGGGCACTGTGTGCATGTGTGTGTGTGGATTTTGATAACAGGATGCCTAATAACTGTCAACAGTGCTGATATTAAATGCTGCCTAGGACAGAAGGTTCTGTGGCAAGTCAAGACATCTTCTTTAATCCCAACACCACCCCTGAGATGGGTGTGGCTGGGCAGCTCTATCATCAGAGGTGGAACCGAAGGCTTAGAGACTAAGTCACTTGCCCAAGGCCACCCAGCCTGACATTCCATCTCATCCATCTATAAGCCCAATGCAAACTTTTTCTCTTGCTTCAAATGGTCACATGTGCTCTGCTGGGTCATATCCCTTTCCGGAACGTGTAGCTTTAGAAAGGCTTGCCATTTGTTGTCCTATGCTCCTGTAGCAGCTGCCCACCTCCACACCACCTGACTGACACCTCCTCAGGGCTCCCTGACCTGCCAAGCCACCCTGGAGTGCACATAGGGAGGGAGGGTGCAGCTCACCTTGTGCTCCAGCCTCCCAATCAGCTGTGCCAGCCGGTTGACCTGAGCTTCCAGACTCTCCTCCTTGGGGTCCCCTGGGACTAGGAAAAAACCAGGGACCCGGATGACCAGCAGGGCTGGGATGGGGGTGTGGTGTGGGATGTGTGTGGAGAATGGCGCATCCAGCATCCGGGCCAGGTTCCATCTGGGTGCCCGGGCCGCCTCAGGCCCCGGGGCAGTGTCCCACCCTGGGCCACTGCTCCCTCTCACCAGGTGGAAGGCTCTTCCTGGGTTCCACAGCCACGGGGGCGCAGGGAGGAGTGGGGCTGCCGTACCAGCTCTCCACAGCACCAGGGCTGGGTTTGCTATGGTTCTGCCTGCAGTGAGTAGAGGAAACGGTCAGCAAAGGCAGTGGCCACAGCTAGCAGCGGGCACCTTTGTCTTCTGCACCCAGATATGGGCCGAGTTGTGCTGAGAACATACTTAAGAAGAGGGCCACACATTCTGCATAAGCAGTGAGAGGTTGGGGCCCGGGCAAGGCTGGCTGAGCTCAGAAGTGGTGCCTCAGCTGTGCGTGTGTGATGGGAGCTGCTGCGCGTATACCACGCGCCTCCGCTCCCTCCGCACCACCGCGGAGCGCTAGGGCCCTCGCTGTCCCCACGGTATCGCTGAGAGCGGGAGGCAGAGGCAGGGGCAGCGCCCCACCTAGGGTGACCGACCAGCTCTCAGGACCACAGTGCAGCGTGGGCCCCTCCAGACCCCACACCCGACCCCACGCCCTCCCCCACCGGATCTGGCTGGTCTGCTCCTCAATGGCTTCCACCGCACTCTCCACGGAGCTGAGCAGCGAATGGATCTGATTGGCCGTCTCCTTTAGAAGGAAGCGCGTGACAAACTGGTCCACGTTGCTCCCGCCCTCGTAAACCTGTGGAGGGAAGGGCAGAGCACTGAGGGAAAGCGGAGTGAGGACTTGCACGAGGCATCCAGCAGGCCTGGCCAGGCTGCCGTCTTTGCTATGTGCGACTGGGGGGCGGGGCTGGGTCTGCACTGCGTCCTGGGTCCTGCGTAGTAGAGGCCGCGGGGCACCCAGAACAGGGCCACACACTCGAGGGAGCGCAGGGGCTGCGCCGCACGGGTTCTGTGGCCTCCTCGAGCACGCCAGGCAGTCCTGCAGCACGCGCAGCCCTCACAGCACGGAGCTGCTCCGGGTCTACCTCACAGAGGAGTGGTGCGGTGAGGAGTACCAGCCGCTCGGCCCCTGCGGCCCCGGAGCAGCTCCACAGAGGAGTGCTAAGCAGCAGCTAGAGCAGGCGCAGCTGGGGGGTGGGGGCAGTGGTGGTGACGAGGAGGTTAGCAATGGCGATGAGAATGTGGTGAGGGGGTTAGTGATGGTGCAGAGGACAGTGGCTTCAGCAGTGCCTGGAGGTGGCTTCTTTGTGGCTTTCGTTTTGTTGGAATGGAGATAAAGGATTAGGAAAGAAGTCACCACCCCTGCCCCTCCCTTTCTCCTGCACGGAGAATTCTTTGGGGTCCTGGGTCTTTATGTTGCTACTCAAAGAAATGATAGAAAATAAGCAAATGCTTAACCCCGAGCAGGTTAACCAGGCAGCTAAGGAAAGTGCCAGAGCCTCGGCCCTTAGGAGGAAGGAGAGTGTCCGCACACGCCGTCGTTGTGGGTAGGGGCCTCTGGGAAGAGGCTGCGGGCGAGGCAGCCTGCACGGCTCTTTGGAGCGGGGCGTGACACTGGCTGAGATTTCTTGGCCAAGATTCTTTGGCTGCAAAAGGCTTTACAGCAGATGAGCACAGACTGTGGCTTCTCCAGGCCACTCAGGGAATGAGAGGGAGAGAAGGTGACAGCCATGCCGTGGTGGGGGCAAGGGGGAGATCCTGGGTCTCAAGCCTTGCGCTACTTCCTGGCCTCCTCCCGAGAGCCTGCCTCCCTGAGCCACCTGCCCCCGCACCTTGGAATCCTGCCCAGTCCCTGGCAGGCACAGGGAAAGCAGGCTCTCAAGGAAAACAAATTAAACCATCCATCATTCTGACTGGGAATTAATTAGCAGTAACTGCAAAGTGGGAAACACAACCAGGAGAGGGAGCACTGAGAGAGGTAGGCGCAGGGCTGAGGAGGTTTCAGGGCACGCCCTGTGCTGATCTCCAGGGCGGGCGCCTGGAGGCCACCAATGGACACAGAATGTTGGCTGCAAGTGGCAGCCTGATGGATCCCAGTGATGGATTTTCCTTCAGGGTTGACAGCTGAAACCATTTGTGACGCAGTGGTCAGTGGACCCGCGACAAAATGACGACAGACTGGTAAAGAAAAAGCTGCCAGGAAGTTCTTGGGCAGGATAATGGCCAGGGCTCAGGAGCGGCGACTCCTTGGACAACTTCTGCAGAAGACAAGTTATTTCAAAAGAATGGAAATGAAGCTTTAACAGATCTATCCCCTGCCACCATCAGGGCCTGGCCTAGTGCAGAGCTGCACATTCCAGAGCAAAGGAACAGATCTAGAGATTCCGTGCGCAATGGACCGGTTACTCTGAAGGCCAGCGGGGAGCCATGCAGAAATCTGCGGAGCTCCAACGTCTACCAGAGGAGCGTGTGTTCTGCAAAGAATGGTGAAGAACCTTCTCTTAAACCATCTAAACTTTGGGGGCCTGGCCCTAGCTCAGTTCTTTAAGTGGCTGTTTCCACAAAGCTGTCACCCT
>NDGM010970183.1:0-17874 GCA_002564305.1 Octomys mimax
AGAGAGAGAGAGAGAGAGAGAGAGAGAGAGAGAGAGAGAGAGAGAGAGACTGATAGGAATAACTTTGGACCATTACTTTTTTCTTCTTTCAGTGATTACCTGTTCAATAGTGTAGATTTGATTGAAAGACAGTAACAAAACCAGTGCAGGTATAGCAGTCACACAAAGCTGGTGGTATAGAATGTTCTTTCACTATGATTTGAGCTCTGAAATTCCACTTCCCTTGGTTACAAATCACAACAAAAATAGACAATGGCCACCCATACTTGAGATGAAAGCTTCAGCAGGGTTTCCTTAGAGCTCGGTGACCTTCCCAGATGCACATTTGGAGCACTGATCTCCTCATTTGGCAAATGGGAGCAATCATTCCTTTTCTTGGGAGTGTGATAAATATTCTTTCAGGCAATTTATTTAAATACTCCTTTCAGAACACTGCACATATTAAGAGTTTAATAAATATTTTTTATCACAATGACTACATAATAGTGCTAAGGGTTTTTCTGTTTTCTCTTTTGTGGCTCATTGCTGTTTGGAAAATGATGTATAGAGTAATTTGATATCCAGACATACGGGGTCACTTTTTCAGAAAAGAAACTCATCTATAGTGATGATGGTAATTTAAGCAAAGAATTTCTCTTTTGCGTAATATTCTTGGTCTTATTCTAAGGTGTTCTTCAAATACATCTTTATTTGAGTCCCCAAATATTAAATTATACTACATAAGCTAATGAAGTGAATAATGCTACTGATGGGCTTGACATTTCCTGACCAGTTGAAAAAAGTAACTCTGCTGACTATTAGCATCCAGGAACTTGGTGACCTTCAGCCATTAATATTATTATGAAGTATAAAAGAGGTAAAGAGGACGGATTTATGCCTTGAAATGGATTGTGGACTCATTCATGCCTATGAGGGCAGTACTAGATTTCTAGGAAGGCAGTTTTCACAACTGCCATGTAAGTGTTGAAACTAAAATATGGGTTAATTCCATATCATTTCAGAAGTGCAGCCTTAATGTGTTTATCACTACTTTGCAGCTTGATGCTGTGGGTCTATGTCCTTATGCTAATATACTATTATTGTTGGCCCCGCTTTGCAGATGGTGAGTCTAAGGCTCAGAGCAACCCAATTGTAGGTTTTGGTATCTTGCCTCTGAAGAGCCCAACAAGAGACTGTGTGTGTGGACTTCGGTCCAGATGGATCTATGCTTATACTATGAAGTTGCAGAAAATGGCACTGCTTGGTTTAAATAGCAGTGAGAGGACAAAGGTACACCTTTGGCATTATGCATGTCCTTCCTCTCACCTCCAACTACTATATAGAGAAGTCAACAAATGAGAAAAAGAAGACCTCATCAACCAGCGCTCTAGCCGAGCACTAAGAAGGAAGAGATTTGTTACCGATCTTTCTGGTCTTCCTTCTTTCCTGTCTCTGCATTGTTAACGGTGCTGCAGCCTCATAGGTCATGTCCTCTTAGCGCCTCACTATGACAGCTTTATTCCCACCTCCAGGACTTGTCAGCTCTGCCTTCCCACTTTCCTCCACTTTAATTGGTTTTCTCCTTACTGCTTACAAGGCGTTGCTCAGGAGTTATTTCTGTGAAGTATTACTTGATGTGTCTGGCACAGTCACCAGCTCTGGTCCCTCCCTAGTTTTGGTGTCCCTTTGTTTACATCACTGACTGTTTTTATGAATTATCTGTATCTCCCACTGGAATGTACAGTCAGGAAGGCAAGAAGTTACCTGTCTTCTTAATTGTTGAATCTTGGTCTTATTCAGTGCAGTAAACAGAGTAGGCACTTAGTAAGCCTTGTTAAACATGCCAGTGAACTAGTGCATAAAGTGTCCCTACTAATGCTTTTACTTAAAACAACAGTTTTGAACACATGAATTGCAAACTTGCCTAAGATTCAGGGCCTGATATATTATTAAAAGAGCCGAAAAAGGAGTACAGTTCTCTCAGTATCTGAGACTTTCTGCTATTCTAAAGGAAAATGTCTTCCTAGAATACTAGGGCAGCAAATAAAGCCACAAGAAATTCTGGCTTAGAAACAACAGGAATTTGGCGTGTGGTAACACATTACTTTCGTCAGCATAGCACAGTATTACATGAACTCCAGAAAAGCACCCGCTAGGATTTCAAGACAAAACCCATCTCTTTTGTGCCTTTCAGTTCTAGAGAAGTATTGTAAGGAGAAAATAATTTTCATGCTGCATGGTATGGCTGGTGTCTATACCCCAAAGCCTCATGTGGTCAGAGATGGGTCTTGTCAGAAGTGTTTTTATCTAGAGATTGTGATGCTGGGATTAAGTATGTGTGATCACTGAATGAGTCCACTGATTGATTTAGCATAGTTCTGGGTACAACTATTGGAAGATTCTCCAGGGTAGGAGTGCTACACACTCCTAGGAGAGAATATAACATACACAGAGAGGGCTGATACCTTTTCTCACTGATTTTTGCTGCTTCACTGCTCTGCTGCCTTCTGCCTATCATGAGCTCTTTCTCCTCTGTGATGCCTTTCCATTCTGCCACCTGCAGTGGGGCCAGCCAAGCATGACCTGAAACTTCTGCAAACTATGAGCCACAATGAACTTTTCCTCATGTAATGTTAGGGATTTTATTTCAGCAGTGAGAAAAAGTAGTTAAGGTACTTCCTTATACTTACAAGAACACAAAATTGTGGTGACATAGAATACAACATAAGAGAGGTTTGGTGTGAATCTACAAGCAGAAAGGGCATTTTCAGACTACAAATACTATTCCTTTCTTATATAACTCTCAGGCTACAAGACCCTTACACTTTTTTAAAAATATGTGCCTACATACATGCACATATAAATGCACTCATTACTTGCCCTAACTTTCTGATTTAGCTTACTTACAGTGGTAACTTATGTGACTGAGAGGGCAACACGTTTCCTAATGAAATGAAACTATGAAATAAATTAGAGACCACGACCCCTGGAAAGGACAAGCTTGGAGCATGTTCAGGCAGTGGTCAAGAAAGGGATTATAAATTTAAATAGAATTAACATTTAATAGACTATTACTCAGTTTTTTATATATTATGATTCCATTTTTAGAGAAATCTTTAGAATTAGATTTCATTAATATTTCTATTTTTGGATGAGAAAAATAAAACTTAATAACATTAAATAAGGGGCTCTGGATTAAAGCACCTGGAACACAGGGATCAGAGTTTGATCCCCAGCGTGCCATGCTGGCCCTACTTATGGGGTGAGCTGAAACAGCGATTGAGACTGGGCATGGTGGCATGTGCCTATAATCCCAGTGTTTGGGAGGGTGAAAACAGGAGAATTACTACAAGTCATCTACGCAGTGAGACTCTGTAGACCCTGTATTAAATACATACAAAATAAATAAAATAAAGTTCTCATTGTCACTCAGGCAGTGAGTGGTGGGGCTTGGATGTGCCCCATTTGTCCTTCACTGCAATGTCTATGATATTGAGCTAAGCCTTCATTGCTGTGTGTTGATACCTACCATATCGCGATGTTATATCTTATGTTCATTATTATGTACCTGACATTATTCAAAGCTCTCTTAATGTTCACAGTATCCTACAAGGTGAGGGCTATTATTATTTCCTTTGTACAATGGAGAATATCACAAGAGAGCAACAACTTGCTGGATCTCTCTCAGTGAATGATGGGTGAGGCCTTTAAGCCCAGGCAGCTGGCCTTCAGAATTCATGAAATTGAGCCATATGCAATTGTAATGCATTTTGACAATAAAAGCTATTGTGTTTTCCTATCTCTTCATCCCAGAGTCCTATTTTATATGGTGGAAAAATATACCAAGATCTGTATTATACTAGAAGTATACCTTGGTGTTGTACTCAGGATTTGCAAGGGAAACGATACAAAACACATATTTATAGGATTATTTTATAACAGTCACTCAAAGAGTAATATACAGAGAGTTCAGGAAATGTTCCCACGCACTAAACACCCAAAGATTCTAACTGAGAGCCTGGACTCTATTGCAATGTCCTGCATGAGTCCAGTTGAAGAACTAGAGCCCATTACAATGCACCCTACAAGTGCAACTTGAGGCCAAGTTCCCACAATGACATCTTATACAAATCTATTTCACATCCCAAAGGTGAGTTTTGGAAGTTAGAAAGTCTGTGCCAGCAGGGTGAATGATGTGTGCTAGCAGACTGAGGGATCTGCACTGGAGCCAGGAATTGATGCTCAAAGTAAGAACCAGAATTCTCCCAAAAAGAACCACAAGCCATCCTCCATGACAACAAGATTCTGTGCTTCTCTGATGCCTAGAATAGCTGAGTTCATATCAGGAAAGCCAACACAAGAAGCTTTTCCAGGAGATTAAATAGTGCCCCATATTCCCCTTCCAGAACCAGGAAGCAATGCTCAGAGTAAGAACCAGAGTTTTTCCAAAGTGAACCACAGCCATTCTCAGCAACAAGGTTCCAAGCTCCTTCAATGATGAGAACATTTGAGTTTATATCAGGAAAGCCAGCATGACAAGTTCCTCCAGGAGAACCAACAGCTCCCCCAGGAGAGCTAGCAGCCACCTAACAACTTCTCTTTTTCTCCAGTTCTTCTTTTTATTTTGTTGGTAACAATCCTCTGTTGGACTTCACACATTCAGCACCACACTTACTCAGTTCATCTGGGCATTATAATTTGTCCAATTCACCATATTTGGAATAGTGTATTAAGTTTTATGGATCAAGAGATGAGCTAGCTAAAGACCTTTCCAAGCAAAAGCCTTGCTGAGCAAACTGAATGGACACCTAGAAGTTGCCTTAAAGACCTCCCTAGGAAAGCTCATATTTTGGACAACATTTCTGTGACAGCACTGTGGTGGGAACTCCCATTTTCTTATATCAATGGTTTATATGGTTACATATTTCCCATCTTTGTAGCATATAAATTTCATCCAGAAAAGTAACTTTTCTGGTTCAGCTAGGTTTTCACACACAGTCCTTAGAACAGTGTCTGAAAAGCAGTGGCCACTCAATAGATATGTTCACACAGCAAGGACACACCTTCGTATATAAAGAATTTCCAAGAGGCATTGGAAAAATGAAATAGCATGAAGATTCAGGGACAAGACCCGCCAAGTATATACCTCTGTCCTTCCATTCTATAGAAACAAAATTGGAACCAGACAAAAGCTCTCTGCCCTAATTTCCCATTTTATATGAACTTCACCTTGGGCATGACACATGGTCTTTCACAGCCTCTATCTCTTCATGCAGAAAATGGAGAATAAACACTCCTACCCCAAGAGCTTATGATTGGGATGAGTCAAAGGATAAATTACTTAACAAAAGATTTTGTTGATGACAAACTAGATTTTTTCTTGTTTCCTCATATCCTTCATCCTTGGTTGCACATGGAGCAGCTATAATACAAAGACTGTGCTCCAGAGGCCCGGAAGGACTCATGCTTTTATGATTTCTTCACTTGAGAACTCTTTGCTTTGTTAACAGTACACTTGCTCTATGTGACATATGTGCTACTCTAGAATGTGCAATTGCAGGTAAACATATTTATGCTACTGATGTAATTGTAAGGATATTAAGCAGAAGACAAAATATGATTTCCTTTATAAAAAGGAATATATTGCCATGGGAAAATTCTAGAAATATAAGCACGAAGTATTAAAAGGAGAAAAAATGGTAGGCGTGCGGATAATTTTCTTTTGCATTTAAAAGTTTTTCTTTTTTAACATCTACAATAGATATGGTATCACTTTGTGTTCAAAAATGTTGTACCTCATGGTATACTTCTTTGTTATCACAAAATAGTAAAACTTTCCTTATAAAAGGTAAAATCTACATTGTTTTTTAATCTACTTCAGAGAGAAAATGAAAATATTACTGGAATGAAAACATAGATAATTTTCTCTATGTCCACAACTTATTGCCTTTTTTTTTTTTTAGAGTGTCTCACTGCACAGTTCAGGATGGCCTTATACTAACTATGTAGCCCAGACTGGCCTCAAACACACGTTGATCTTCCTGACTTAGCCTGCTGACTGCTGGGACTACAGGCATACACCACCCTGTGGACAGGTCTATGTCTTTTTCTAAAAGGACTGGAAGCAAGGCAGCTTAAAACTGCTCTCAACTATGATACAGAAGCACATAAGAGATTTTTCTCTCATGTAAATGGTGAAATAAGGCAGAAAATGAAAATTTAAATCTTGAATAGTGATAAACATTATAGTATAATAGTCTGATAAATAATGATCTTGTGGCATGTGAGATGCAGACATGCTTTCATGTAGTTCATATATACTGACTTTATTTAAAAACTCTACTCCTAGAAGCATTATGGGAGTCAAATTTCTGTAAATTGAGTTATTAACGGAGCTTGCTCAGTTCTGTTGAGAATCTGTGTGAGATTGGCTAATCTGTGTAATTTGCTCTTCTTTTTCCATTCTAGTTTCATTATGTTTATATTTTTCTTTTCTTTTTTTATCTCACCCAATGAAATAGAATGAACTTACTTTGTATTATTAACAATTATATGCCAATACTTTTTATTGGTTGCTTTATATTTCATTGGTGGATACCTCAACATTTTATTTAATCCCCAATTGCTCTTTTATATAGTTTTTGATGTTTCTTATTCATATCGTCACAAAGCCTTGCAGTTAGTTAGAGATTTTAATGCTTAACGGACCATGTGTTTCCAAAAATATGTTTCTGAGATTCTAGTTATATAATGTGAAATTGCTTTGAAGAAATGTTATGCAACTTCCATCAGCAACATAAAAGGTTTTGTATTTCCCCACAACTAATTCTGGCTCTTAGTATTATTAAAACATGACAATTTGAGAGTTAAAAATGATCTCTTACATTAGAAAAATTTCCATTTCTTTGCTTACAAGCATAATTGAAACTTTTTCTCAAAAGTGCATATACTTTTGATGAGCCCTTTGTAGGCCATAGTATGAACTTTGGAGACAAAATTGTTTGGGTTTGAATTAATTCAACATTTGTATGGCTTTAAAGATAGCAATAACAATAGTATATACTTCAGAAAATTGATATGAAGATTTAATGTTAAAATGCATATATTTTATTTATTTATTTATTTATTTTCTGGTACCAGGTATTGAACTCATGACCTTGCACTTGCCAGGCAAGCACTTATTCCACTGAGCTATCTCCCTGGCCCAAAATGCATATATTTTAAAATAGTGCTTAGTTATAGAAAGTATTGAACAAAAGTTTACCCAAAAAAAGTTTACCTGCATTACTTTTTTTAAGTGATCAAAAAGCTTTTATTTAAAAATTTTTTAAAGGCACATTAAGTCAATTCTCATGAGTAGGCAAGGATCAGAAGTAGGAACAAAAGATTATCCCACTTTACCCAACATACACTAGTGTCACTTTTCAAATTTACAGAGATTCCATTTCTAGTCCCCTTTTTCTCTTCTGAAAGGATTTCAAATTCATCATGTTAAACAAAGTTCTTGGGGTTAGAGCTAGGGTTCTGCACCAGCAAAAGTGGAAGGATGTTCTGAAGTTCTTTTCTAGGGTTACTTTACTGCCCACCAACTCCCCTTACATGAGCTGGTTTCATTTGGAGTCACGAATTCTGTCCATCCTTGAGCTCTGTGGCTCTAGGAAGGGCCCTTCATACCAACAGTCATCGCAGCTACAGGGATGGGGTCCCTGCTACTGACCTGTGTCGGTTTTTATTGGCTGTTATGATGACTCCCTGAGAAGTGTCACTTTCTGTCCCATTTCCTGGCTCCCTTTTTTCAATGAGCTGGTCTTGAACTCCTGCCAACGCACTTACAGCAGCTGTTGACTGACCCACGATTTACGGAAGAGCCACTTGGCTTCTTTAAACTTCCCCTTCCTTTGATCATTTTTGCTGTTGTAGTTTTTTGGTTGGTCAGATAGCGATCCTAGCCAAGAATAATATTGCCATACACCTGAGTATCTTCCAAGTAGTTCCTTCAAAAGCATAGATCTGTCTCTCCAAGTTTGCCAGTGTTTCCTCCAGCTCCTGCTTCCACTTCATGAGCTCTGCCACCGCCCACCAGGTGTCCGGGATCTGTGTCGGGGCCACATTGTTGTGCATCGCCATGTTGGGCTGGAGCGGTGGCCAGTTTGAGTTCTTCAGTGTGGCCATAATTCCTTAAGAAAATTATTGATTAGCTATGCATAATATTGAGGAGAGTGTCCAGGATAATATGAGGTCTAAAAAATATCTGCTAAAAGCTAAGAGCTATTGGTAATGTGTTTACCTTAAGACTTGGGATGATACAAATGTTTGAGAGCTGTGTTCAGATATATGCAGGGATTTATACAGGGCAGGGACTGGATAACATGCAGGTAACTTCCAAAGAAAAATGTATGTGACTAAAAAGCAGATTTTTGGGAGCCTACTCTAAGATTGTGGGTATAGAAAAAAACTTTTATTTTTTCTGCCCTGTACTTATTTCAGCCCTTCCTGGGAGCAACAGCATTATGATTTGTAGAGATAAGTTGTCTAGCACTAGTTCTTGGTGATCTTTTGGGGATGAATTCTCTCCTTGCTGATCTCCAAGTTGGGGACTTCATTAAGGTACTATTTAATTCATTATTTTATCCATTCTTCAACTCTGTGGATTAAGAATGAAAACATAATATTGGACACCCATAAGCTTATTTCTTTTTTTTCTTTTTTTTTTTTTTTACTTTTTTTTATATTAGGGAAGAGTTTACAGGGTGCTCAGGCTCTCACTACTAAATCTGACTCATAGTGATCTGCCTGTTTACAGCTTCCCAAGAGCTGGGATTATAAGGGTGTGCCACCACATCCAGTCTCAATCACTCTTTCAGTGTGACCTGGGGGCAGGGCCAGCATGACAGGCCCGGGGATCAAATGTACCCAGCCCCTGTGCCTGCTTGCAGGCACTTTAATCTGCTGAGTGATTTGGCCGGCCAGTTTATTCCTTATATTAAGATTCTGTTAAGGCCTCATTTGAGGCCTTCACAAATAGGCATTATTTTTCATCTACATTATTATCTATATAAAAGACTCATAAACCCAAAAGTTCATAGGGTTTCAAGTAATGTATATAAGCAAAAATGGTAGGCAGAAGAATCCATTTTACCTGTTTAACCATTCAGTTATGAGGGAAGGGAGAGGGGGAAGGAGGAAGAGAGAGTTTAGTCTAAGAAAAACAATCATGTAAGAAGTATGCTTTTGATACTTAGCGCTTTAGAAGTTTGGATTTTTATGTGAATTCTATCAATTTAAAAATAATAACTCAATGTTTTTGAAAAGATACATCAGAAAAATCAAAGACATCTGCAAACTAAACTAAATATAGGGTACAAATGTGAGTTTTGACTTAAGGGATTATAATTCACCTAATTCTAACTGGAATACTCTAGAGAAGACAGTGAAGAAAAAGGTTAATTTAGTTTATACATAATTATCTATTGTGGTTAAATTCAGGAAAAGATACCACTTTAAAAACTAGTGGAGAACTAAAATAATTTCTCTTTACACCTGCCTAGGTCAGTACGTAAGAAAGTGGTCCTATCAATGATGACTGAAGAAGACAAAAGAGGTTCAGCAATGTCCAGATCCTTAAGAGCATGCATGTTCTCTAGACAGAGAATCTGAGGAAGGGAAACAGAGAATGACTCCAGCCTTTAGTTTTACTTTTATCTTATCTATCATAATTAAGACATTAGTGTGCTAAATGGGGAAAGAGGAATTTGTCCTGATCTCCTTTCTGTGTTGTTTTTCCACTTTTCTGTGGGCTCCAGTAAAGGTGAAGGAAACAAGCTAGCCTTGGGAAGCTTCTAGATCGAGAGTCAGAAAGCAGTCTCTAAAATAGGGGTCTTATATCTACATTTATTCCTTTCTAAAAAAGTGTATGAATCAGGCAGGGGAAGATGAAAATCTGATGACTTTGAAATCTTTCAGTGTCCACAAGACAGTGGAAACTAATCAAACAGTGGCCGTGCAGTGGGATGTATATGTCATTTGATTCTGAATTCTTAAAGAGCAATATAATTTTCTTACATATGCTTCACAGATTTCATACATGTTTCTTTGGGCACATTAATACAATTTTCTGTGACTCAGAGTATTTATAAAATGGTATTATAATATCTGACTTAGGCTACTATCACAACAACCAAAAAGGATGAAATGAACTTGGAATAATATTTTCTTCTTTGACAATGCTCATTATAGTTTTAATTAATAGTAGTAGTAATAATCATATTAATTTTTCAATACCATTGTCTAATGACTTAGATATATCAATTAGAATGAACAAAATTGTATAAAATTGTGATGAATTATATTGCATGCAGGACTGAGACAATTTCAATTGCAACAGGTAAGGGTCAAAATAGGTAAGAGCAGAGTTTGGGTTTGAATTATTTAAATTAGCTGTGTTGATAAAGTAGGAACTTTTATGATTTCCTGTGAGTTTAATCACTGTACACAAATAATCAAGCCCCATGTTTTCATGAAAAATCTGTAAACAACAATTGTTTCAAATTTATAACTTGATTTGGCCAATAAAGTTAACTGGATCCATCCCAATGAGCAGAGCAGACAGGAAGCTACTAAAGCTGGAGACAGGAACCAAAAATGAATTAGGTTCATGTGGGGTACATCGATATGAGGGGTAAATAGGCTTGATCTAAATTCCTTCCTGTGTCCTTTTACATATGATGTGTGTGCTTTCATTCTTTAATCTCCTGTATTATAGACCAGTGTTCTCCATGCAGCCTGGATTGTGGCCTCGTGTTCTCCTCAGTTTAAGAGTGTTTCTCCAACCTTATTTTGCCCTTGAAAATTTGCAGACAAAAAGTCTGACTGGCATTGCATAGGTCACATGCTTAGATGTTGGATGAAGAAATATGATGAAGGAGATACTATTATTTTGCCATCTTGGGTCAGGTCCCTCTCCTAACTAGGTTTTGGATATAGTGGTGATAGGGAATACAGTACAGCTCAATTTCAGAAATTTTGTACAATAGTCAGTCACCTGGATGGATGTGTATACTCTTCATGGAAGCTGCGAAGTAGTAATCTTTCCTTTCCTGTGACTTTTCATATTGTATGATTGTGACATTTATTCTAGAGATATTTGGACTACAATGAATCTTTACAAGTTTACTCTGAATTCTTTTGTAAAAGATTCCACTACATCAACATTCACTTTTCAAACATACACCCAAGTCTAATTTCTCACAAGATCTTGTTAGGTTCTTGAAATCTATGTAGGAAATTCTACAGTTTCAAAAGTAATCAAAAATATTTCCAACATTTTATGTGAACGTGTATTTTTTAAATGAGGGTGAGCCCCTGGGAGCAGAAGTGGAAATGCTATGTTATTTATCTTCGTGAGTCCTCACATAAGATTTGCATAGAAATGTTTCTTAGAATGGGGATAAAATATATAGCTCACTTGGAAAATAGTAAGACTTCAGTGATGTATAGCCCTTTCTTTCTTAGTCTATACTTTGGTTTGATGAAGATTAAGACATTTATGAGCCAGTTTTTATGAAAAACTATACTTGCCAGAACAGATGTTTCACTCTGTCTAATTATTGCAGGAGGAAAATGTGGACGTCCAGACAGGAAAAAAATTTTCCTTCTTTAATTTCTCTATTACTTGAACATTCTGTCTTTTCTTTGGGTTAGATAAAAATAAATCCCCCAAACATTCAAAACTTATTTTCTGAAGGCATGGTATTAATAAAAATGCATGTGAGTTAGATAGATATTATTCACATATTTATGGCATGATTACCTGATGTACACTAAATTATGAAAATTAGATTTTTGATGATGAGGTTTTTATATCCTGATATTGCAAGAAAAATTTGGCTGATGAGAAATCTGTCTATCTTGAAACCAATTATGGTTTAATTTTACAACCACATTTTACTATCATCTTTTTACTCTGGGGATGAAACATTTAAATTTCAATTAAAAATCAAGAAGCTTCTGCCTCCAATGAAATGATTCATTCAAAGAGAATTCATTATATAGTTACTGTAAGTAGAATCTTGCACCAATAGAATTAGTTTTAAAGCAGAATAACTCTATTATTTCTTTAGAATTATTGTTGAGAATCTACTCAACATTTTAGATTGGTTTCAGCAAATGTCACTACAAAAAATGCAGTTGAACTATATTTTTATCAAATAGATTTTGGATTTTATTAATAATATGACTGAATTGAAATATACAGTAAAAAATTTGATTTCTTTTTAGAAACATAAGGGGTTTACCTAGGGTTTTGAAACCCAAAGTGTTCTACTACAATTTTTTTTGAAAAACAAATAGTATACATCAGTGGAACACGTCAGTGGAACACTGCTTTTAAACTGTAAGGGAGACTGAAAAGGCCCCCTCTTCTTTTAGGCTGAAAGGCAGATTGACTTGTTGATGAGAACAGATGCATTTAAAGATTGATTTTTGAGCATGCAATTCGGTATGTTCAACTGAACGTTAGGACATATATTACATGTCATAAAAATACTCATAAAATTTTTGGGAAAAATTCCCAGACACAGTAATGAAACATAAAACAAACTGTCTTACTCATTAAAAACAAAACGAAAAACCCACCAAAAGAACAACAAAAAGAGCTGAGATAGTCATGGTGACATGACTATCTATGGATCAAGATTTAATATTTATCAGACTTTAATGTTGCTGTCACTTTTTAGGTTGGAAAAAGTATAGATTTTCTTTCATTTCTTTGTGTGTATTTAAAAATATTTACTTATATCTTAATTAACATAGAAGAGCCGGCGAGATAACTCAGTGGACTAAATGCCTACTTAGGCAAGTTCTGGGGCCAGGGTTGGATCCACAAGCATCACATGCTGCACCGGCCCCACCTACAGGCGTGATGAGCCAGCCACTGAGACTGAGCATGGTAGCGCACACCTGTAATCTCAGTGCTGGGGAGGCTGAAAATAGGAGGATCATGAGCCCAAGCTGCATAGTGAGACTCTGTACCAAATACATTAAAAAAAGACATTATCATCATAATTAAGCCTATATTTATGGCATATCACATGAAGTTACAATACATGTATACATTGTATAGTATTCATATCAGTGTAGACATTCCTATATCTTACATCATATTTGATTTATGTATAATAAATTAATTAAAATACTTTCATCTAACTTGTAAAACATAGACTACATTTTCATATTTATAATTACCATACTATATAATAGAACCCCACAGCTGATTTCTCCTGTTTAACTCTAACTTGCAACATGTTGATCAACATCTTCCTAAACCTTCTCCCCATACTCTTTCCAGAATTGGGCAACCCCTAGTTTATTCTCATGTTTTTTTATCTATTACACATTTGTATCATATGTTAATTGCATTTATTGTGAGGAATTGGTGCACATAAGTGGCATATCATCTCAACTTTTATAAAGTCAACTTTCTAGATTCCACAAATGAGCGTGATACTCCAGATCTATCTAAATTTCTCAAAAGAAATTTAGTCTTTTTTTTGTACATGAATAATATTGCACCGAGTATATACAATATTTGAAAGTTCATTTTTCACCTCTGAAACTGTGAAGAAAAGTAAATCTTTCATCAAGTTGCTTTTCACAGTGACTAACCCAGGCACTTACTTTGTTTCTATTTCTTCTCTATTGTGTAAAATGTTGAAATAAAAGTTGACACACAGATGCCTCTTGGTCAAACTGATTGAATTTTGTTTTGATAGATAGAGTTTCTGTTGGATAGTATAATACTTGTACTTTTAGTTTTTAAGGAACCTTCATACTGCTTTCTGAAGTGGTTGTACTAATTGACATTTCTACCAGTAGTGTATATTTTATTCTTTTTAAAAGAATTTTTAACTAGTTCACATGTTCAATATGTAACATTTACATTCCGTGTACAGACTTCAATATAAAATGATTTTTTCTCCACTGTTTGCCTCATTTGTCTTTCATTTTTATTTTTTAATTTTTTTTGTGGTACTAGAATATAAACCCAGGGCTTCTGCTCTGACACAAACCCAGTCATTTTACATTTTACTTTGAGAAATGGTCTTAGTCATTGAGTTGGCCAGGATGGAGCTAAATTTATGATCAACTCACCTTATCCTCTCAGAATGGTGGGCTTCCAGGTTCCCCACCAGGCTTGGCTTCTTTAAAATTTTGGTAATAGCGATTCTTTTTTTTTTTTTAAATGTATTTAGCACAGGGTCTACAGGGTCTCACCACACAGATTAGATTTGTAGTGATACTTCCTGTTTTTCAGCCACCCAAACGTTGGGATTATATGCATGCACTACCACGCCCCATCTCAATCAAGTCTCAGCATGTCCCAGGGGTGGAGCCAGGTAATAGCAATTCTTATTGGGAAAGGCAATAACAAATGGTAGCTTTGATGCTCATTTCTCTGAATATTAATGACAATGAATATTTTTCATAAAACTTTGGCTATTATGTATGTCACATTTTGAGGAATAGCAAATCATGTTTATCACCCTTTTACAATTTAAATTGTATAAATTGTTTTATTTTTGAATTGCAGTTTGTCTGTGTTGGCTAAGGTGACCTTGGAAAGGGTTAAAGCAATTTTCCTGCCCTAGGCTCACAGGTAGCTGGGACTATAGATGCAAGCCACTACACCAGGCGTTACCCACACTTGGTCACATGATAATAATGAGGCTGATGAGAATGAGGAAGAGGATGAGGATGATGATGATGATGATGATGATTAATTTTGTGTAGAATTGAGTTCTTCATCTTTTCTGGTTGCTCAGTTAGATGAACAATTGTCAAATATTTTGTATTATTTTAGATTATCTCTTCACATTGTTGATAATTTTTTTTCCTTTGGTATTCAGGAGTTTGTTAGATTGATATAACATTACTTGCATATTTGTGCTTTCATTGATGGTTCTTGGAGGGGTCTTATACAAATTTCTTGCCTATTTTAATTTTCAGAATTTTTCTTTTATTATTACTTTGAAGGAGTTGCATGATTTTAGTTAGGTCTCACATTCAAGTCTTTAATTCATTTTAAGTTGAGTTTTGTATGTGATGAAAGATAATGGGCAGATATCACCCATGTGGATATCCAGTTTGCCAAACACTGTTTATTGAAAAGACCGTATTTTCTTCAATGTGTAATGTTAGGTTAATTTTCAAAGATCAGTTGTTTGAAGATGTCTGAGTCCACTTTCTATGTATTTTGCTATGTGTCTGTTCTTTTAAGCCACCAGTATTCTATTTTCATTAGTATATTTCTATGGTACTTTTTTTTTCCTTTACTCTTTAGGGAAGGGTCTACGGGCTATACAGGGACTCACTGCGTAGATTGGATTTGTAGTGATCAGCCTATGCACAGCCTCTCAAGTGCTGGGATTACAGACATGAGCCACCATGCCCAGTCTCAATCACCACCTCAGCATGCCCCAGGGGCAGAGCCAGCACTGCAGGCCCAGGGATTGAACGCCCAGCCCTTGCACCTGCTTGCAGGCACTTTTATCTGCTGCGATATTTGGCTGGCCCTTTCTTTGGTACTTTTTGAAACTTGATATTGTATTGTCTTAAGTTTTATTCTTTTATTCAAGATTGTTTTGCCACTTCAAGATCTTTTTATGTTTCAGTTTGAGATTTTGGGAGATCATTTTAGTTTCATACAAAGTTTAGGATGATTTATTCTAGTTCTGTGAAGAATATGATTTGTGTTTTGGAAGGCATAGCATTGAATCTTTGAATCATTTTGGGGATTTTTTAACTGCATATATTTTTCTAATGCATGAGCACAGTAACTTTTCATCATTTTTTGGACGCTTTTCAATTTATTTCAATAATTGTTTTTATTGTTATTGTAGAGATTTTATTCCTCTTTGCTTAATATTATTTTTATAATTTACTCTTTTATTATAGCTGTTGTAAATGAGGTTACTTTCTTGATTCCCCCAAAATTGTTCCAAGTTTCTGTATGAAGTGATGATTGGTTTTATGGAATGCTTTCTCTTCATTTATTGAGATAATAAAATGATTTTTTCCTTCACATTATTGATATGAATATCATTTGCATATGTTGAGTCATTCTTCTCCCCCTGGAACAAATCCTTCTTAACCATGAATAATAAGTTTTCTTTTCTTTTTATTTTTAAGAATAATTTTTCTTAAGATTCTGCTGGCATTTTATTTAGGATTTGTGCATCTATGCTTATCAATGATACTGGTGTAAAGCCCTATTTTGTCATAATTTATGTTTGGTTTTTTATGGTAATGCTGTTTTGAATTTAGATCAATGCCTTCTTTTTCTATATTTTACTATAATTTAAGAAAAACTGGTATTTGATCTTTGTTAATTTATTTTTCTCATAGAAATCAACAGTAAAGTTATCTGATCTTAGGTTTCTCTTCAAAGGGATTTTTATTATTGACTCGATCTCATCACTCTGTTCAGGTTTTGTATTTCTTCATAATTCATTAATGTTAGCTAGGAATTTGTTGATTTCTTCTAGGTTATCCAGCTTTTCATAGTATAAATATTCATAGTAAGGAGTAATGCTCATTTGCTCTCCATTGTTAAGTATGTTTTTCACCTCAATTGTTTGTATCTACTCTCCATTTTTCATAGTTTTCTAAGGCTTTAACAATTTTATTTATTTTTTGAAGAATTTTTTATTCACTTCATTAATTTTTGTATTGTTAGTATATATTTCACTGATTTCCAGTTTAACCTTCATAATTTTTTCTTCTACTAATTTTGGTTTTTGTTTGTGTCTTGCTTGTTCATTATTGTGCTAGGGTTTTTTTTTTTTTCTTTTGATTTTTTTTTCTCAATTTTTGTGCAGGTGTTTATTGCTATAAACTTCTCTCATAGTTCTTTGCTTTTTTGGTATTTTAACTTGTTTTAAGAAATTTAAACATTTCTTTCTTAATTCTTTCATTGAGCCATTGGTTATCAGAAATATGTTTTAAAATTTCTATGAATTTATATAATATCCAAAATTTTTCTGGTTAATTGTTCTAGTTGGCTGTAATTTGGTTGGAAAAAATGATTAATATATTTACATTAAAAATAATATGGAGACTTGTTTCATATCTTTGTTTATGGTCTACCTTGGGAAATGTCTTGTGTGCTGTTGAACAGAAGGTATGTTCTGAAGTTTATTGTATGAAATATTGTGTAGATTTTTATTAGATGTCTAGAGTTCAATTTGACTCTATTTCTTTGTTGATTTTCTCCCTGGATGATCAGTCTATTGCTTTGCAGAAGTATATAAATATCACCTATTATTGTTGTATATTTTATATTTCCCTTTCTGTCTATTGTTTTTGGTATATTTAGATATACTGATATTGGTTCAATATATATTTAGAATTATTATTCCATCCATCCTGCTAAATTGGCTCTTTAACATTATATAATAATCTGTTTGTCTTGTTTTATTTTCAGTCTATGTTTCAGTCTGATATAAACACAGAGACTCGGGCTTGGGAGATAGCTCAGAGGCATAAGTGCCTGTCTGGCAAGCACACAGTGCTGATCCTCAGTACTACATATCATGCAGGCCACGGAACCACTAGAATTCTGGGTGTGCTGTGCAGGACCCAGAAGCTGGCATGGTGGCTCACACCTGTGATCTCAGCATTAGGGAGGCTGAGATAGGAGGGTCAGTATGAGTCTGAAGTGTGTAGTGAGACCCTGTACCAAAGCAAACAAACAAACAGAAAATAAACTCAGAGACTTTTGCTTTCCTTTTCATTCCAGTTATGTAGAATATCTTTGTTTTCTCCTTAATTTTCAGTAAGTGAGGGCTGGCGAGATGGCTCAGTGGTCTAAAGCACCTACTTGGAACAAGCTGAACTAAA
>NDGM010970207.1:0-10015 GCA_002564305.1 Octomys mimax
GCGCTTCCCTGGCAAGCGCAAGGGCCTGAGTTCAATCCCCAGTTCCGCAAAAAAAAAAAAAAGCAAAATTGAAGAGTAGCTGACTAAACCAACCAGGCTCTCCGGCTGGAGTAGAGACCCAGAGAAAAAAGCAAGAGCACCCATTTTTCCTGGGTACAGAAACAGCAACACAGAGACAAGCCAGAGTGATGGAAAATATAAGCAAGGGGCAGCCTAGACTATCCTGGAAGCCAGAGGTAGACAGGGGAGGGGAGAAATGAGGTGGATAGTAGCTGAAGCAGCAGACACAGAGACAGAAGAAGGTGAGACATCGTTACAGGATCAAGGAACACCTTGAGGTAGGGGATAGATAAGAGACCCTGTGCCCACTCTGTGCCCTGCCCTAACCCTCCAGTGCTGGGACTGTCACATGCAAACTAATTTCTAGGACATTTGACTGCTCTTCACTGAGTTTTTGAACGTGAAGTCAAGACTCTCTCTCACTTTTAACAACTCCTTCGCACCACGGAGGCCAGGGGCAGAGAGTGCTTCGAGAAGGCGATGGTCAGTCGTGTCAATCACTGCAGCAAGTTCAAGTAAGGCAAGCACTTTAAAAATAATGGTGAGGATCTGCCCACCAAATGTGGGCACTGGCTGAGAGGAGACGGAGCAGTTTTCAGGAACAGAGACAAGTACAAGAGGTGAAGCCAAAAAGCCACAGAAAGAACACTTTCGAGGGGCTCAGCTGTCACGAGGAAGGGGGACCCAGGCCCTGAGGAAATGCTGTGAAGGAGCATCTCTTATCTTAAAAAATAAGATGTGTTGACATTTAAATGCTGATAGAAACTAGAGACTAACAAAGATAAGGATGAAAATTCCTCAAAGGTAAGAAAACTGTGGAAGGGATGAAGTTGCCAAGGACACAAGCACCTGGGTAGAAGAAATTACCTAAGATAGGAAATGGGAAAGGGGAAAGCTTCTGTAGATGTAAAGAAGGCTCTTGCTCCTGGGAGGCCACAGCAAAGGGCTTTTCCGAAATGGCTTCTGTTTGCTGAGTGATGCCGGAGAGATTATTCACTGAGAGGACAGGGGGAAGAGGCAGGATAACAGCTTTGCAATATGCATTGCAGAAAATGGCAGCAAGATCTCAATGAGAGAACACCACAGGGTGACCAGGCAGCACCCAAGGGTTCCGCCAAGATGGAGGGCCACGAAGCTGGGGTGCCACTTAGCTGTGACTATAGGTCATTTTCTCCAGCCTCCTTCAGTGGGACAGGGCCAAGCAGCAGAAGCACTGGTAGTTGAGGATAATTCATAGTTGAGGACAGAAGTCCAAGGGAACCTGACCTTGAGGGAGTGAGGGAGAGAATGAGCGAAGGAATGAGCCATAATCCCCATGCTGGCTCCAGATGGAAGGAAGATGGGCAGGGCAGTGAGGGGGAGAAAGCATGCACACCAGGGAAACTCAGAAGCTCAGAGAATGGCTATCTGTGAGCAAGAGGTAAAGGTCTGGAGCAATAAGAGACTGGGAAGATGCAAAGATTGTGTGCACACGAGCATCACACTGAACCCATTAATATGTACAATGGATACGTGCTAGTAAGTGTAACATACTTGAGTGTTGGAGACATTCTAGAAGGTGCGGCTATGACCTGTGTATGCCTCTGTGCATGTGCGTGCATGTGTGTGCGTGTGTGTGCATGTGTGTGTGTGTGTGTGTGTGTGTGTCTGCCCTCTCTCTCTTTGGGGAATTTTCCCTCTG
The DNA here is from genome assembly GCA_002564305.1 of Octomys mimax. Classification (NCBI taxonomy): domain Eukaryota; kingdom Metazoa; phylum Chordata; class Mammalia; order Rodentia; family Octodontidae; genus Octomys; species Octomys mimax. The sequence goes on from NDGM010970207.1 coordinate 1,742, forward strand.
TCATTACAAGTGGCCCTGGTTGAACAGTTCGTGTTCATGCCACATCCCAGCCCACCTCACTGGCTCAGGTAACTGGCTCACAGGTAGGTATAACAATTTGAAGGTGGGAACTGGCTCTCTTCTTCTTAGCTCGTGGGTTGTTTCCTGTCAGCATGGATGAACCCTTCTGCAAAAGGAAAAGACAAAGCCAAAATGCAAAGATAAGTAAAACCAAGCAGAAGCAAGAGATAGATAAGGGTAAAAAGAAACCAGACAACAATTTTGGATCCTTGGGTCTGGCCATGTTGAGGGCAGTCCACACCTTAGTCTTTCAAATGAACACTCACACATCTTTTCAGCTCAAGGGGATCTACATTGCATTACTTCCACCATAGTCTAGGGTGTGAGGGGCTGAAGCAAAGGGAGGAAAACTATGAGAACTGAGAAGGCCCAGGAGCAAAGCATGCATTACCTGGGTTGGCCTGACAGGCTTTAAAGTCACCCATGGGCTGGAAAAGCCCAGAATAACGTTGGCAAATGTCTAATTAAGGAGAATGGGCAGGATGCTACTAGGTAAAAATGATGAGAACTGGGGGAAATGATGCATTTCTTAGCTGGAGCTTCAAAACAATGATTTTTATACAAAGGTGAAAGAATGAACAACAGTATGAATGGACACCATACTTCTTCAGGGAGGAAGAAGCACTCAGATCCGCTTGCTAATGAGAAGTTAAGTGCCGTGCAGGATAATGAAGATAAGATCGCTGCTCTCAACTGGAGATGACTTTCAACCCCCAGGTCGGAGATTGAAAATGAAACTCCACTTTGAAGTCCTAACTATTATAACAATATCACTGTCAGCAGCTCTTTGACCCAGCACGACCTTGAACTACTTGCTCGTCTTCTGTAAAACAGACCATAAGGTAAAACTGAAATGTAGAGCTATCATGGGCTTACAATTTCCCCTAAGCCATTTTGAGCATAGATTCAGATGTCTCAAGGACCTAAACAATACCCCGGTAGCAATTTCATTTGTGTATTTGGTAGAAGAGTTACATTAAATATTTTAAGACCTTATCTGGAAATCATGCCAAGCTAATCCAACTTTGGAATGAGTGTCGCAGAGGGAAAGCCAGCAACCAGCTGGCGTTTCAACAAGGAGGAAAATGGCTTCACTAACGAACTCTCAACTTCTCCAAATGACAGATAAATAGTTAATGTGTATATGAACTATATGCATGTACAGAATTTGTTTTTTATCCCACATGCCCTTCCCACTAAACATCTCAAGTGTTATATTAAAATATTTTAAATATCCCTGTTGTATTAAATATTATTGTGTATATGCTTGAATCATATAGTGGAAATATTATATATACATATATTTGGGTTTTTGGGGGTTTGGTTTTTTTTTGAAACAGGGTCTGGCCAGTTTAGGCTGGCCTTGTGCTCACTTTTGTATCCCCCAGACTGGTCTCAAATTCGCAGTGATCTTCTGGTCTCAGCCCCCCGAATGCTGGGATTACAGTTGTGTGGCACCACGCCCGGTTTCACGGCTGCACGTGGATGCCTGGGGATCCAGATCCAAGACTGCACAGCATGCGGGGGCAGGGATCAAACTGGGGTCCTTGTGCTGGCCAGGTAGGTGCTTATGCCTCTGAGCTATCTCCCTAGCCCCCATAATCATATATTTGGATAAATGGAATATAATAAAAAGTAGAGTACTAAATGATTCTTCCAGGAATCCTGACAGATAGTTAATGAAAAGTCAAAAACATAATATTTATGTCTTTAAATGGTATTGTTTAAAATAGCTTTAGTAGTGTGCAAAATAAATTTTCAGAGAAAATGAATTAAATTTGTCAAAGATTGTATTTGGAAAATGAAAACCAAGAAAATATACAAAAACACTCACTCCCAGCACACACACCCCAGTAACTACATTCATGGGTGCCTGCTCCAGGGAAGTAGTGAGGTCACTTCCTCCACTTAGGCAGAGGTATGGGTCCACAGCAGCAGCTGCAGCACCCACAGACAGCAGGGTTAGGGTGAGGGTCAGGGTTAGGGCTATGTAGGGTTAATGTCAGGGTTAGGGTTTGACCTGAGAATGTAGACTTCCCCCTAAAAAGCTTCAAGCTGCCCCTCTGTCTTCTGGTGGGTCTAGACCTCTGGTTAGTCCAGTTGGTGTCCCCAGTAAGGGCTGGAGGGCACAGGACACACCCTACCCCAATCTTGCACACCATGGAGTAAGCTGGACAGAAGGCCTGACTCCCTGAGCAGCGCTGTGGTCACTCTCCCTCTAAGTCTATCATCCACCATGTAAGTGTCACTCGTTCACTTCCTTTTATGTGTTTCATTCTTTTTTGCACCACCTACATTCATTTGGTAGCTCTATCAGTCAAAGAGGTCCTTCACTTTTCCTCCCATCTGATCACTTACCTCAGTGGCAACCCAAATTGGACAGGAACCAAAGCAAATTTCCCCATAAGGTCAACATTGAACCTAACCATTAAGTTTGATTTGATTCTTGTCTAAGTCAGTTTGTAACCAAAATCATGGAAAGAATTAAGTTCATGAACCAAGACTCCACTGTGCTTGGACGGCACTGTGGATTCTTGGGTTTTTAATTATTGAAAGAATAACAACCGAATGTATTACATTGATCAAGCTTAAAAATTAAAATTAAAGAATGACATCTAGCATTGAGTTCACATTCAAGCTTATTTCATTGTGGCAAGAATATTTGTGTACTTTTTGATCTAATATATTCTCAAGTTTTGTAACTGATCATTGTCTCTCTAATCTTTTAGGTCAGGAGCCCCCACAACTCATTCGTAACACTGACTTTCTGACCATTCATAAAGAGTTAGTTGCATATTTTTCACTTCCCCTTAATGTTGGGGTACACTAGATCTGCTTTTTGCTTTAATAACACATTAGTGCTTCATTCAGAAGCCATAGAAAAGTACATTTCAGAAGATAAAAATAAGATAAATTATTCAAAAGACACAACACATTTTCTCAATGATGTTGCCTTCATTTGGTTTCATCTTGCAGTCCTAGGGAATGAATCCAGGGCCTTCACAATGAGCTAATTCTCAATCCATTTCTTTTATTTTTTTGAAACAGGGGTCTTCCTAAGTCATTAAACTCCCCAGTCTGGGCTTAAACTTGCAACGCCCATGTCTCAGCCTACCATAGTGCTAGGATTACAGGCCTGTGTCACCATGCCTAGCCCTCATTGATGGTAAGAACATAATTTTCTGAAAAATGTTTGTGCAATAGAGATTTTAAAGATGATAAAGCGTTAAAATAAAAACCTCAATTCTGGAAGACCATCTTTGCTGCAAGTGTACTTGATGCATTGGTGCATAAAACCTCCCAGAATTCTTCATCTTACAGGTTTGGGTCAGTACAACGGTTTCATTCTTCAAGTTCTGAAGTCAGACAGGGGTGATGAAATACACCTATAATCCTAGCTGAGGCAAGAGAATAGCAAGTTTAATGCCAGCCTGGGCAACTCAGGGAGACTCTTCTCAAATTTAAAAAACAAAAATTGTAAATTTAATTTTTTTTTTTTAAAAAAAAAAAGGGGGCTGTGATGGGGGCCGAGGAGATGTCGGTAGAATAAGTGCTTGCCTGGGGAGTGCAAGGGCCTGAGTTAAATCCCTGGTTCTGCCAAAAAAAAAAAAGGGCTGGGAATGTAACTGAGAGGCACAGCATCTGTCTTGCGTGAGTGAGGCTCTGAATTCAATCTCCAGCACAGGAAGGAAAAAGTGCTGAGGTTGTCCCTGTTCAGACATTCCAAATTACCACCAGATACACTCTGGTAGCCACATTAGAGAGAAGCTTCTTACTAAATCTCAGACCTCTATATAGTTTATCCAAATAAACTAGTTGCTTTGCTTTATAAGGAATAAAAATGTAGAACGTATTCCTCGTTCTGTTGTCTGGGGCCATTAACTGTTAGTTAAAGGGATGTTTTCCTTTCTCGTGCAGGCATTTCTACCAGCATCAAGATTTAGAAGCTAACGAGACCATGGAGAAGAGGCAGAGTCCTCAAGCAGTGCCAATATGCTGCACCTCCGGGCCCCATCACAGCAGTAGCCACCTACGGGAGTCCCAGAGGGTCCCCATCTTCTGATGGTGACACATTGTATACATGCATTGAAATGTCACATTTTACTCCATAAATAGGTACACCTTTTATATGTCATATACATATATATATATATATATATATATAATTTTTTAGAAGTTTCTCCACATGGTCCCTATGAGAATTAAAGTGGTCCACAAAACACCAATTCAACATTTGCTAGCACTTGGAGACCAACAATGCTAATTCACTATTCCATTCCCCAATCCAGCAGACGTGTCAGTCTCTAAATTAAATAATAGGTGTTTTTCATGCTAAACATCTATCCAGCATGCACCTTGGAGATCTTTCTCCGCCCATTACACATTCTCGCTCTGTCATTGATGTATATAATATTCACATGCTGACCAGATTCCAAAGATACGCAGCCCTTGTGAAATTGAGGCTTGAGTCCACCTCTTAGCTCCACTCTCCTCTAGAAATAACAAGGCTCAGTGAAGAAGCTTCTGGTGGCCTTGGGGGCATCTATCCTGCACAGTAGTCATGTCTTTGAGGCAGCTACAGGTCACAAAATGGTGCTGATGTGAATAGATGATTCTTTCAAGACATTTGATGATCTCATAGTCAGGAAGAGCTAGAGTGCTCACATTCAAGCCCAGCATCCGGGAGACCACTTCCTTGAAGTCCACCAGCTGAAACAGCAAACAGAAACACATTCACAGGGAGGGCAAGTGTACCAGCTCCTGCTGGGGCAGATGCAGCAACAACAGATTCTGGAAAATACAAGTTTTCATGAGGTGGGCAGATTGACCTACCCACTTTGGCCTTTTTTTCTCACTTACAAGTGGATTTGCCTGTTAAATTACTTCTGAAATCTCCTCAAGAATCAACCTTCAGCAACGTCATAAATACCCACACAGTTCTAATGAGCCAACTGATGGTGAACTGGATATTAAGTCAAGACCCCCTGTTAAGCAAGCATTGATAAGGTTCTGACTTCACTAGGACCCAATTTCTCATTGCCATAGGTATATTAACCAAATATGTGCCTGTCTGAAATTCAAAACAAATGAGCCCTGATTGTGCATACTCTGTATACTAGAAAGTACTATACACCTGTTGGCATGGTTGCATCGGTGATGACAACCATTTATGCAATTTTACCAGGGCAGTGAACTTCTTAAACAAAAGGAAGAACAAATGGCAAAAAGGAAAGAGCAGAGGAAAACAAGAGGAAATCTAAATTACCTTCAAATCACAGAACAGACTACCATGTGACAAACCAGAGCTTAACTGGTCTGGGACCACTATTTGTCCATCTAGAGAGAAAAGTTGGGTGTAGGAACACATCCTTGTGATCCTAGCATGCTGGCAGCTGAAAGCAGGAAGATTGCAAGTTCAAGCCCAACCTGGGAAACTTAGCAACTTAGTGAAATCCTTTTGCAAAATAAATGGAGTACCAAGGGCTAGGAATGTAGCTCAGCACACAGGTTCTAGGGTCCATCCCTAGCTCCACTAAGAGTGAGTAGGGGAAGGGGAACCCGGGGAAGGGACTGACATAGGCTCTAGAGCCCTTCAAGTCCTCCTAGCCTGGTTTCTGTGGTTCTAAGGCCAAGTCAGGAAAGACCCTTCCACATAAAAAAGGTATGATCCAACGTGAGATGCAGTTCCTTTAAAGAACACCAGCCAGACATGCCCCTCCTCAGCTCATTCCCTCCCAGTCACCCTCCCAGACAGAGTCCAACTTGGGAAACGCAATGTTCTCTCTCCTTGCTTTGGCTGTGATGTTCACACCCTCCCCTGCCCTTCACATTACAATGTGATGGTATCAGGTGGAGGAGCTTTGGGAGTTAATTATGTTTACCTGGGGTAGTGTTGGTGTAACCCCCATTATGGGCTCAGAAGCCTTCTAAGGAGGCCCCAAGAGCTGTCTTGATCCTTCCCGAGGACTCAGCAAGTAGCCATCATCTCTGGACCAGATGCACAATCTGCCAGCACCTTAATCTTGGACCTTCCAGCCTCCAGAACTCTGAGAAATACTTATCTTGTTTGTAAGCCTCCTGATTTATGATCTTTTATTATAGCACCTAAACAGGCCAAGACATCATAGTCTCCCAGATGAAAAAGTCTCCTTCAAACTTTCCCATCCTTTTGAACGAGGTCAAAGATCTCAATCCCTGAGATGTTTCCTTTTTGGGAACATTCTCTCGTATAGTTTGGCTTTCCCCAAATCTGCCTGATACATGAGCCAAAGTAGGGGCAGCCAAGAAGGGGAAAGAAGTCCCAGGACCAGAGTCCACTCACTACCCTTTGAGCTACAGCAAGAGTGACACATGAAAGCCAAAGGCACTGGGGTCAGGCTGCCCGGGACATATTTCTTTATGCCTGACCTGATGTGTTCACCAGATAAAATGCTCCTCCTTGCAACTGGCCAATTAATACTTTTTTATGGCTTACATCTGTGCCTGGTTGACCATGAGTCTGGGTGACACTGGGAGATGGGAGACTGTTTCCTGCAACTGATCTCCCCCAGAGATAAGGCTCCCCCTCCCCCACACCAGGCTCAAGCCCTGCTTAACTCGAAAAGATCTGGGATGATGCAAACTCCAGAGACAATAACCAAACATTCTAAAAACCTCGCTGCCACCACCAGGCCCTGGTTTTTCACTGCCTTGATTTTAAAAGAAAAGAAATCTTTTTCTTGCAATCTGTGCCATGCAGACCTGAACTGCTTTTCTTAGCAGGGTAAATCATCATGGTTAGTGCCAAAATGATTGGATAGATGGAAGTGGTATAGAGAGCTTTACAGATTGTACTGGAAAGAAACATGTCAATGATGCTCTTTGGGGCCACACAAATACTAAAACTGGAACAACTTGCAGAATACGAACGCCACCCTTGTGCAAGGGTGATGCGCGGAGTAATGAAAGCATTTGGGTTTAATTACCGAGCTTTAGAACTGTCCTGTTGTTTCAGAAACACAACTTCAGCACCACATTTGTACCTACTTGTTTTTCTCTCTTCTCTGCATCTTCCAGAGACTTTTTTAGTGTCTTCATTTCGCTGGCCACCACTTCTATCACACTTCTCGCCCTCTCCTTCTCCTCCTTAGCCTCATGTTCCACTGTCCCCAGCTCAGACTTGGCAGACATCAGCTTTTTCTCAGCTTTCTCCTTCATCTTCTCCAGCTTGTCTCTGGATCTATTTAGGTCTTCAATGGCTTTGGTCTGTTCCAAAGTTTTAATCTAAGAAGTCAGGGGAAGGCAGATGATTTCTTCTGTATTTATTTAGGACAATCATATAAACACAACAAATCAGAAATCAATGGAATTCACTCAACATCTTTATGACTAAAAGAATGCAATTTTAAACAATATGAAATAAAATAAAAAGAATGGAATTTATCCCAACAACTTCAAAGACTGCTAAACATAACAAGCTGAATGGGCACCACTTAAAACATTTATAGTTCATAAATGACACTTTGGAGTACCCTCATCTGAAAAATCAGTAAGCTCTTAGATGGCATGATTGTTGAGTGAGATTAAAATAAAGCCCCCAGAATAATTTCTTAGACGGCATGATTGTTGAGTGAGATTAAAATTGTTGAGTGAGCTCTTAGATGGCATGATTGTTGAGTGAGATTAAAATAAAGCCCCCAAAATAATTTCTTCCCTGCCAGTTGGTCATTGCCCCTTGTGTGTAAATACTAGGAAGAACAAAATGTCCCCTTAAGCTATCCACAGTGAAGACCCACCTAAATTTCCTCAGCAAGTGTTCAACATTGCTGTGACAAAAACCTACAGCAGAATTACTCAGAGGTGTCTTCTGACTTCACCCCCAAGTACAGGAAGTAGAAGGTGACCGCCAAAACTATGATAAGCAAAGGGGAGAAGGCTGGCTCCAACTGAGAAATTATCCCCAGGAATGTGAGGCAGATTTTCTTTAGCACCGTATTATTTAAGATCACACCAAATCCTAGACCAGGCCCGGTGAGTGTGTGGGAGAGCTTCCGGCTACCCTGCGCCTGCAGAACCTACCGGTCCCAGCCCAGGTGCAGCATGGGTAAGACCCTCTTTCACCACCACCACTCCATAGTACCCCCCACCCTGCCCACCAAATATGAATTTCTGTCACATTCCAGGAACCCCCAGATCCAGTCCTAGCCCAGGCCCAGTGAGTGTGTGGGAGAGCTG
>NDGM010970208.1:0-10497 GCA_002564305.1 Octomys mimax
TGTGCTTTGCTAAGCTTGTTCCAAGTAGGTGCTTTAGACCACTGAGACATCTCACCAGCCCCAGGAAACTATTAAAATAATCCAAGAGAAAAATCATGGTGGCTTCTACCATAGTGGCAACTGTATTGGTGAAAATAACCAAATTCTGAATTTTCGAAAACCTGTTTATTTCAAAATAATTTTACAAGAGTTGAGAGAGTTCCTAAGTACCCTTTCCCCAGCTTTGCCTGATGCTAGATAATATTTACATAATAATGGTACATTTTGTAAAATTTATAAAAAGACTCAATGTCATTAAGAATACTGCAGATTTTATTCGTAATTCATTACTGTTTCTACTAGGTGTTTTTTTTTTTTTTTTCTTTCTGCTACAGGGTCTTATCTAGTATACCATAATGAGCTTAGCTATCATTTCAGTCTTACAATTTGGACAGTTTCTCAGTCTTGCTTTGATCATTTGGTAGACTACTCATCAGGAATTTTGCAGCTGTTTCTCAGTTTGAGTTTTCTTATATTTTCTCACAATTGCATTAAGATTATACATCTTGAGAATGAATACCACAGAGATGGTGAGCCTTTTTATCATCTTGTATCAGGTCTGTGTGGTCCCACTCTCACTTTATACCAGTGATATTAACTTTCAGGTTTCTCTATTGTAAAGTTACTATTGCCTTTTTTTGCATATTCTGTTCTTTAGAGCAAGTGCCTTAGTCTGTTCCACACCAAGGATCAGCAATTTAACCTGAACTTCTAGAAGAAGGAATAGTACAAAATTTGTGGCCATCCCAGATACTATGAAGCTATGTAAATATCTTGTTCCTCCTTAAGTTTGCAGGAGTTCTGCTGACTATATTCCAATGCTGGTTTTTTATATTTCTTATTTTTTATATAATTTTTATTTATTTATTATAGGGCCTACAGGGTCTTGCTACATAGACTGGACTCACAGTGATTCTCCTGTTTTCAGCCTCCCAAGTGCTGAGATTATAGGCCTGAGCCACCACACCCAGTCTCAATTGCTACCTCATTGTGCCCTAGGGGCCGGAACAGCAGGGCATGCTAGAGATCAAACCCTGGCTGCTGCTGTACTCTGCCTAAGCAGGCACTTTAGTTCACTGAGCTCTCTGGCTGGCCTTTATATCTCTTATTTTAATCCAATTAATTAATAGTAGTTAATTGGAATTCTGTAAGAAGGACTTGTTCCTTCTCAACATATTTGTGTATTTTATCATTTATTTTTATCAACATAGAATCTTGGATTCTACCCATTTGGATTATAAGCTATCCACACTGTTATTTTGCTCCACAGTGTTCAACTTTTGGATACCACCATTATGCTTTTTACTTTGGTTGTAAGCCTTTTTTATGTGTATTTTGAGCACTTCTTTGTGTGTGTGTGCTACAAAATATTATAGGCTCATCTTGTACCAGTTGTAGAATTAACCATTTTCCCAAGAAACCCTGGTAGCCTTTGTTGGCAAGTGTTACATAAAAGTCAAAAATCAGAGCAATAGATAGGCTCATTTCTCCTATGAGAGTAATGCTTCTGTATCCTGATGGCAAACAGAATCAGGATAAGGGAGCATGTTAGTAATCCAAGTGTATGAGGTTTTTTTATGTTGTGTAATAAATTACCACAAATTTAGGGTTAAAACCACATTACTCTGTTGTCTTCCAGTTTTAGAAATCAGAAACCTAAAATCAACCAACTTAACATTAAGAGGCTGGCAGAGCTACATTACTTTAAATGAAAATTTGTTTCCTTATCTTTCCATCTTTTACCAGGAAGCTGCACTGCTTGACTCATGACATTTTTTTCCATCTTCAGAGTCAGTAGCATAGGATTTTTGCACCATCCAGATAATCTAGGTTAATTGCTCCATCTCAAGGTTTTTAACTTTAAAGTCTCCTCTTATCATGCCAAGAAATATATTTACAGAGACCAAAAATAAGGATGTGGATATAACTTGGATATGAGACATTTTTTTACCTAGCACTTTATATATACAAACATTCATTCAAACATACATTGCCTCTACTTGTATGTGTATATAACAAAATGAATGTGAGTTCATAGTAATATCTAGACATGCTTTAGTGGGAAAACCAACTCAATTTCCAGTCAGATTAGAAGAAAACTGCGAGAGAGAAGTCAAGTATGACTTAAAGTTTTGACCTGAGCGATGGGAAAAACAGGACTGATGTCAACTGAGAAGAGGAAGGCTACATGCAGGGTCGTTTCTGCAGAAATTTAGCTTTGGACGTGGTGAGGCTTTCTTTTGTTGTTAGAAATATAAATGTGATTGTTGACTAGACATTTGGACACAAAATCTGAAATTTCAAAGTGAGGACTCAGCTGGACATACAAACTTGGGAGCTATTAGCATATAGATAGCATTTAATGCCCGGATGAGCTGCAAAAGTGAATTTAGATAGAAAAGAGGCCAGGGACTGAGTTTCAACATTGCTCAACAATGAACAATTGTAGAAAAGCATGATAGGAAGCAGAGAATAAGTTAAAGATGTTGGACTTTAGCTGCCTTGGTAACAGAGTGAAACAAACTAGCTCTGACTTGGAAAGATGTATTTTAAAATGGAAATGTACTTTTAAAATACATACAGAACAACAGTAGGGAGTAGGTATTTAAGGCAGAGGCATTATCACATGTACTCAATCTGAAGAAATATTTCCCTCAGCCTCAGTAGAAGTTGGAATTTCTATAGTTGCTTCCCATAAAGTAAAGATATCATTAAACTTGTATTTTTAAAGATAATTTTATATTATTTTGAAGACTATAAACTAGAGCAAGAAAAACACAAACAAAGACAGAAACAGGGTAACATAACAATACATATTTTACTGATTTTCAAAACAAGAATAGCTGATTAACACTAATTGATATATTAACCATTTTTATCATCAAATCTGTTGCTCAGATTAACAGAGTTATGCAAGATGGGACATGATTGAATATTACCACATGTTTTCAAGAAATCTTAAATTTTTCTTGTCTTTCATTTTCTTTTATTACCTTTTTTAACAAAATACTTTAAGAGCCGGCAGTTAGCTCAGTGGACTAAGTGCTTGCTTAGGTAAGCTCAGGGGCCAGGGTTCGATCCCTGGCAATGCATGTAGCTCTGGCCCCATCCCATCCCCAGAAGTGCTGAGCTGGCTCTATGGATTCTGGGTGTGGTGATGCATGCCTGTAATCCCAGCACTAAGGAGGCAGAAATCAGGAAGATCACTAAGAGTCCAAGCTGTGTAATGAGACCCTAAAAAACAAAATAAAACACCTTAAAATAATTTAAAGAAAAATTTACTTTAAAGAGAAACTTGTATTCATCTATATTCCGACTTTTAAACTTGTTGTTTCTCTTGAGATTTACATTAATCCAATGGTTTAAAGAATAACTTGTTGTAGAACTTCCCTTTGATCTGCTCTGAGCAACAGTCACTATCTTCCTGGTGGTAAAACTTAAGATATTAAGTTTCTCAATTTACCAGACCTAAAGGAAATTAAGCATAATTTTAGCTATTTATTCTATGAGATAAATATTTAGAGAGAAACCCTTCTCAAAGGCAATTACTTCAATTTACATAAATATTTTGAAACTCAGACAATTTCCTATGAAGCTGTAAAGAAATTAGTCCTTGTTGAAAAACTTGTTATCCTTGAATTCTCTCAGCACAAATTATGTGTATGGAAATGTACACAAAATCAGTAGTAAGGAAAAAATACAGCAAATAATCTTTTTCACTTCAGTCTAAAATATCATTCAGGGTAGTGATAAGTAAAAGAAAACAATTGCTGACTTAAAATGAGCCAAAATACTGGCCAATAATTGGAAATGTAAATGTAATTTTCCTTGACTTATCTCACTATAATTTAAAAGTACTAGGCTATATAAGTTACACAAGTTTATCTAGATTTCTTTTCATTTAATTTGGAAACTACCTCATGCAGAATGGAGTATAAGGAACTGATATAATCTATGAATACAGATTGCTAACAGATGAACCTTGGGCAGAATCTTACCTATCCTATTACTTAAAGCTCCTAAAAATCACAGAATCTGCTAGCAATTGTCAGGCATGTTGTAAGGCCAAAGGGGACTACATGAATAGTATTGGCTAAAGTTCCCAAGAAAAGCATAACCAAAACAAAATACATGTATAGATATGTTATTATGGGATTGGCTCTTGAGATTATAGAGGCCAAAATTTCCCATGAATATCATTAGTAAACTGTAGATGAGAAAAGCTGATGGAATAATTTAGTTTGAGGATAATGGCCTGATTCCAGAACAGTTGATGGCATAGCTCCTAGTCTGAAGCTGATGGGGTGAGAACTGGAGATGTGGACCACTTGGTTTATATCCCACAATCTCAAGGTTGAAGTTCCAGGATCCCTGATGCCAGAGGGCGGGAGAAGATGGATGTCCTAGCTTAAGGAGAGAAATAGATCACTGTTTTTCTTCAGCTTTTTATTCTATCAAACCCTCAATGATCAGATGATGCCTAACAACATTGCTGAGTTTACATCTGTTACACTCAGTCCATTGACTCAAATGCTAATTTTTTCTGGGGACATTCCCTCAAAAGTCCTCATAAATAATGTTTTAACAGATATATGGGAGTCTGTCATTTTACTAGCTAAAATTATTCATCACAAGTCTATCTCTTGCCAAATTGGTAAACACAAGAATCTCCTTAAACCAAGTTTAATCTTCAAATAAAAACAATAATGAAGTTGTAATTCTACCCAACATGATGCAACTATTTTATATGTAACTGAAGTGTATTTTAGGGGAGGGCCTACAGGGTGTTTAGGTTCTCACTGCTAGATTGGACTCATAGTGCTCTGCCTGTTTACAGCCTCCCAAAAGCTGGTATTACATGCATGCATCACCATGCTCAGTCTCAACTGCAGTCTCAGCCCTGGGGGCATGACTAGCATGGCAGGCCCAGGGACTGAACACTTATTTTAATCTGCTGAGCTATTTGGTCAGCTGTTATGCATTAATCTTTTTGTCAGAAGTTATTAAGTCATGAATGGTTTTCATTCTTCTCATTATATCCCATAACTTAAATACTATGATGTAGACAAATATTTCCATCTTCACCATTTTCATTCAGTGTAGTACTGAATGTTCTAGCCAGGGCAATTGGGCAAGAAGAAGAAATAAAGCATACCCAAATTAGAACAAAAGAAGTTAACTTGTTGACTTTGTTAACAATATTGCTTGTTGGCTTTTTCAGATGCCATGGTCATATTTAGAAGCCCCTCAAAACTCCTCCAAAAATACTATGAGGGCTAGTAGATGAATTTGGCATAGTACAAAATAAACATGAAAAAAAGCAATAGCAACTAATAGAAAATTATCTGAAATATAAATCAAGAAAGTCAAACCATGACAATAATTAGAAAATAAAATATACAAGAATAAATTTAACCAAGATCTGAAATACTTCTATAGTGAAAATTGCAAAACACTGATGAAGGATTTTGAGAAGGACACAATAAAGTGAAAAAGATATCCCATGCTTATGTTTGGAAGAAGCAATATTGTTAACATGTCTGTACTATCTAATATACTGAAATCTATGGATTCAATGACATACGAATAAAAATATCAGTGACTTTTTTACAGAAATAGAAAAATAATGCTAACATTTATATAGAACCACAAAATATTTTGAATAATAAAAGCTATTATGAACAAAAAGAATAAAGCAGAAGCATAATACAACCTGTCTTCAAAATATACAACATGGTATAAAGCAGCATAATGTTGACACAAAAGTAGAATAGGAAGCTCATAAATAAATGTGTGCATCTATAGTCATTTGATCTTTGATAAAGATGCCAAGAATATGCATCACAGAAAGGACAACCTTTCAGTAAAAAAGTTTTGGTAGATTTCGTAGTCACACACAGAATAATAAAGCTAGCTCCCCTGCCTCTCACCATCACAAAATTAAATTCAAATTGTACTGAAGACATAAATACAATAGCTGAAACTATAAAGCTACTTGGAAAAAAATAGGAATAATATTTCAGTACCTTGGAATAGGCAAGGAATTTTGAACAAGAACCCTAAAACACATGGGGAAAAAGCAAAAAGTAGATAGAATTAGGTCAATATAAAAGTTCCTGTACAGCTAAGAAAAAAAATCAAATATATGGGGATCCATTAGCTCTGTCACTTTAACATCTAAAATTAACCATCACAAGTGTATGTCTTGTCAAGTTGGTGTACACAGTAATCTCTGTAGGATTACCTACAAAACCGGAAAAATATTTGATATTTAGCATCCACAATCTATAAGGAATTTATTTATTTTTATTTATTTATTTATTTATTTATGGAACCAGGGATTGAACTCAGATCCTTGCGTGTGCCAGGAAAGCACTTATCCTACTGAGCCATCTCCCCGGCCCTCTATAAGGAATTTAAAAAGCTCAATAGCACAATGAACAGATGATTCAAATAACCCAATTAAAGAAACTCTCCTTTAGATTAGTATAAAGTTTTGATTCCTGTCTAGGCAGGGTCTCAGCCTGAGGCAGCCATAGAAGATGGACCTCTCATCTCTCTGCAGACCTTAAGAATGAAGAATAAAGGCTGAGGTGGGAGGATGAAGTAGGATAGAAGAAATATGGGAGACAGTATAGGGGATTCTAAAAAATTAAAATACAGTTATCAAATGATCTTGTTTTCCCTCTTCTGGGTGTTTATATCCAAAGGACCTGAAATCAGTAGATTAAAGAAACATCTGCACTCACATGTTTATTGTAGCAGCATTCACATTATCCAATGGAAACACTTTAAATGTCCACAGACAAATGAAGGGATTTTAAAAATAATGTTACATAAACACAGTGAAACACTACTCAATTATAAAAATGAATGAAATCCTGTCATTTTACTTATATGTAAAATCTTTAAAAAAGGATCATGTAGAAATTGAGAGTAGAACAGTGATTATCAGAGGCCAAGTGTGTTGGAAGTATTGGAAATATGGCAGTTGATGAACAGACGTTAAGATAAGAGTTAGCTTCAAGTAAGACATTCTGGTACACTCATGCACAGCAGGGTTACTGTAGTTAACAATAATGCACTGTCAATTTCAAAAATATAGAGAAATAAACATAAAGAAATCATAAATTTGAGATCTAGAGATTAAAGGGGAAGAAGAAAGAGTAATAAAAAGAATTAAGATATATGTACATTTAACAACTACCATAATACCTGTAATTAATATATGCTACAAATATGTACTAATAAATTTTTTAAAAGAAAGCATACATGTTTGTGATAGATATATTTAATCTTATTTAAGCATTACCCAATGCATACATGTATCAAAATATTATGATACCTAATTAATATGTAAAATTTTATGTTGTATTCAGTTAAAATAAATTTAAAAGAAAAATAGTATAATGTAAAATTATTGTATAAAACTGATATAAAGTCAAAACATCTTATATGATGAAGGAATAAGAGGAAAGAAGATAAATATATTGTTTACTATGTATATGTGTATGTATATATGCATATTAACATACTTATAATAAAATGAGGAAATATTCATGTAATTATAATCCTTATTCCTATAGCTGATATCCACAACTGACATATACAAATTCCTTCTGTTAAAAATTCTGTATTTCCTTTGCTTTCAGCAAGCAGCTCAGCTAATTATGAAGAAGAAGAAGGTGCTTGTCATAGAAGTAACTGCATACTAGGTATCTCGGGGTGTGTTAAATTGCTCAAGAAATAAAACATCTGGTACAACAGTTGCAGCTAGAGTTACTACTTAGTTAAACTTAAAATCATTCACTATGATTTTCCAAAATCAGTCTCCGACTTTTGTACAGACCAAATAAGATAGTTGAAAGGAAATGTGTTAGGAATCACCACCCCTGTACTCTTCAAGTCCTTGATCATGACACTAACCTCAGAAATCCCTCCAGGAATGTAGCATTTCTTTTGATTTATTATTTTCCTAGGTATAAGTTCTCATGGCTTCCATTGCCATTTCCCACCTTCCATAGGTCACACAGGTAATATGGGGATTCTACAAAATGTTAAATACATCTATTGCAATTAGGCTGACTATGGAAACTGCCTTAAGTATGGGAATTGATTGAGAGACATGAGCAACACTGTTTCTATTATTCAAGTTAAATTTTTTTTCAACTTCTACTTATCCAGATCAAGTAAGAATTTAGTAATGCTTCTCTTTATTTACTTATAGGAACACTGATTAGCCACCACAATTGGTCTGTGCAAATGAGACTTTTGATTACTACTCTGACTCTGCTGTCCATATTGGTAGTAGCTTGGCCCTTCTTTCCTTTAGTGATTGTGGTACCACATGACTCTGACCACTGGTTTTAGTAACCTCCCTTGCACTTAGGTTTTCCCATTGAGTTGCTGTGACTACTACTGTGAGGCCTGGCTCACAGAATAACAATCACGAAACTCTTCAAGAATGATCATGATCCTCTCAAAACCTTATTTTTCAAAGTATTGGTAAAAGGTAAGTAGGTCCTAAAGGACAATTGCCCTTCAGCATTCCAATCTCCTTAAAAATTTTCACTTTGGTCCTCTATCTTAAATCAAGAGAGCTTAAGCATTTCCAGTTCACCCATAAAAGGCTTCTTATTGATCTATGTTTTAACTAACCAGACTAATAAATTGTTAGAACCTTTTCTAACTCCTTAAGCTCTAACTTTATCTACAGAGTCTCTGCTTAGTAGGCTCCTTATCATTACTTTTTTTTTTTGTAGTAGGAATTGAAGCCTTGTGCTTGCCTGACAGGTGCTTATGCCACTGAGCTGTCTCCCTACTGCCCCAATCAATACCTTTGATCTAATCCATTTTCACATCCCTTCCACCATTGCTCCATAATATCCACTCTAATACAGATTCTCTGAATTTCTGCTTGTATAAATTAGAAAGCATATGCAGATCTATTGGAGTGTAGTGCAGTTTCTCATGTGGTACACTTTGTACCTTACAGTCTGGGTTCAGTAGGGACTTGAGTCTAATTATGGGCCTAGAAGCAAAGAAAGCTGAAAGGATGGAGTCCTGAGAATTGATATTGACACAATGACAATTCCTTAAGAGAGGCTTTTGCAATTTCTTCAGGTTTTTCCGGCTTGATTCCTTTATAGGATACAAAAAAACTGATATTGGAGCTGTGTAGGGCAGTTTCATACAGGTGGGGACACTGCTTTTGCTGAAAGTAAGAAAATCCCTCTCACTGGCAAAGACAACTCACTAGAGGTTATGGCTCAATGTCTGTCTCTTCACAGGGGTCTTCCCACATTATCCCACTCCATTTATAAGAGCTCATACTTTTTGTTTGAATGCTTTCTTCTTAAGAGTAGGCATTCCCATGAATTTGGGAACTTGATCTGTGTTGTAACTCAGCTAATTACAGAACAAGGTATGGTGCTTAATTTTCAGTAATTTCAGTTCTGGGCTTTTAAGAAGCAAGACTTTTCCTTATGTCATACATACAAATTCTTAGGTGACTTATGTAGTACTTGAGCTAGAATTCAAATCTCTTAGCTCAATCATTCCTTTCACTATTTTATCCAGTAATATGAAGAATAATCAAACAGTGTTGGACCAGTGAGATAGCTCAGTGGTCTAAGCTCCTGCGTAGGAAAGCACAGGGACTAGGGTTCAATATCTGGCACCACATGTTGCACTGGTCAGCCCACGGGCACACTGAGCCTGCCACTGAGAACAGGCATGGTGGCACAAGACTGCAATCCATGTGCTGGAGAGGCTGAAAACAAGAGGATCACTGTGAGTCTGAGCTGTGTAGTGAGACCCTGTATCAAATACATGAAAAAAGTATTGTTATACTTCATAGTTTTCTGAAAATATTCAAAAGTCTGGTATAAAACTTTACTAAGATTCTTGCTTCTTCTACATGGTAACCTGGGAATCTTCAATGCAGGCATTTTAGATATCTCTAAACAATTCATGCAGTGGACAATCAGCGCTCTCTTAACTATGAGATATACAGACATTCTCACTAATCTAATTAGCTTAATACCCCAATTCAGGAAATTTATTTCTGTTTTCATTCCTATAGCACCTCTCTTGGCTCTAAAAATCTATGTTAGTCAAGGTTTTCTATAGAAATGTTATGAGTAAGATATATTTAAATACATGTTAAAAGAAATATATATTGTGGCAATTAATTTAGAAAAGAAATATACAGAGACCCAGTCCTAGCCCACGTCCGGTGAGCTTGTGGTAGAACTTCCTGCTACTCTGTGCCAGAGGGACCAGTCCCAGCCCAGGCACAGCATGGGCCAGACCCTATCCCACCCCTTTCGGCCGCCCCCCCGCCACTCCGCAGCACCTCCTGGACCCCGCCCGCTGAGTAGGAATTTCTGCCGTGTTCCAGGAACCCCCAGACCCAGTCCAAGCCCAGGTCTGGTGAGTGTATGGGAGAGCTTCCTG
>NDGM010970221.1:0-11720 GCA_002564305.1 Octomys mimax
GAATCGAAGAATTGGTTTTTTTGAGTGATTGATTAAGTAGACAAATCTTGAGCCAACTTTATCAAAAAACAGAAAGAAAACACATTCTTGCAATCAGGAATGAAGAGAGCAAAATCACAGCAGTCCCTGAAGAAATCCAGAAGATCAACAATACCTACTTCAACAATCTGTACTCTAATAGGATAGAAAACTTTAAAACTGGACAGAGTTTTAGATACAAATGAATTACAAAAGCTAAATTAAGAAAACACAAAAATTTTAAATAATTCAGTAATACTCAGTGAAATTAAAGGACTATTTTAAAAACTACCAACAAAAAAGCCAGATTGTGATGGATATACTACTGACTTCAACAAGAAATGTAGAGAAGATTTAATGCCAATACTTCTCAAACTCTTTAAAGAAGTTGAACATGAAGCAATACTTCCAAAATCATTCCTAGAAGTGAGTATTACTCTGATACCAGAACCAGAGAAAGATCCAACCAAAAAATAGAACTATAGGCCAGTCTCCCTAAGGAGCATAGATGCAAAAATCCTCAATAAGATACTGGCAAGCAGAATGAAGAAAATCATCAAGATTATACAATATGACCAAGTAGGAGTAATCCCAGGGATGCAGGGATGGTTCAACATATCCCGATCAATACACGTAATACACCACATTACCAGAAACCAATGACAAACCTCATGGGATTATCTCAATAGATGCAGAAAAAGCATTTGACCAATCCCAACATGCATTCGTAATTAAAATCTTACATAACTGAAGATAACAATGACAGAAAATTGGATAAGATCTTTATCTCAGTCTGACAAAAGCCATCTATGACAAACCAACAGCCAAAATCAAACTAAATGGTCAAAAACTGAAAGCTTTCTTTCACTTTAAAATCAGGAAAAAGACAGAGATGCTCACTGTCACTACTCCTGTTCAATATGGTTCAGGAAACATTAGCCAGAGCAATTAAATAAGAGAGAAAAAAAGAAAAGGAGTAAGAATAGGAAAGGAAGAAGTTAAATTATCATTATTTGTGGATGGCATGACACTTTATGTAGACTACAAAAGTTCTACCAAAAGAATCCTAGACTTAGTATAGTAGGATACAAAGTCAACCTATAAGAGTCAACAGTGTTCTTGTATACAAATAACAAGCTCACTGAGAGAGAAATTAGGGAAATAACACCTCTCATAGCAATAGCAAGAAAAATGAAATATTTAGAAATTAATATAATATGGGAAATACAAGACCTTCCCAATGAAAACTACTATTCTGAAAAGGTGATCAAAGAGGAAATCAGCAAATGGAAATATGGGGAAATAGCTCAGTAGAATAAGAGCTCACCTGGCAAGCACAAGGGCCTGAGGTCAATCCCCAGTTCCACCAGAAAAAAAAAAAAGGAAATATATACCTTATTTTTGGGTAGGCAGAACCAACATAGTGAGAATACTCATATTTCCAAGACTGTTATAGAATTTAAAGCAGTCTCAATCAAAGTACCAAGGGCTGGCCAGATAGCTCAGCAGACTAAAGTGCCTGCTTAGGTAAAGTGCAGGGACTGCGGTTGGATCTCGGGCACTACAGATTGTGCCAGCCCCACCCCTGGGGCATGCTGAGACAACAACTGAGACTGGGCATGGTGGCGTGCACCTGTAAGCCCAGAACTTGGGAGCTGAAAATGGATGGATCACTGAGTCCGATCTTTGTAGTGAGACCCTATAGACCCTGTACCAACTACATTTAAAAAAACACACACAATAGTGTATCTTACAGAACTAAAGATAACAATCGTAAAATTCATATGGAACTAGAAGAGACCTAAAATAGCAAATATAATTCTGGGCAATAAAGACAATACAGAGGGGACCACAATCCCAGACCTAGAATTTAAAAAAACTACTGTGATTTAAAAAAAAAAAAAAACAAAAAAAAAAACATGGTTCTGGTAAAAAACAAAACACACACACACACACACACATGCACATGAACACAAAACCAGACTCAAGGATCACAGGAACAGATTAGAAGACATAGAAACAACTACAAATGCACACAGCTACCTTATCTCTGACAAAAGGGCCAGATTCATTCACTGGAAGAAAGCCTCTTCAATAAATGGCACGGATAAAGCTGGTTTGTTACATGTTGAAGAGTAAAACCAGATCCATATCTATCATCATAATAAACAAAAATTGAAATGGATAAAAGATCTACATATTAAAACAGAAATAATTGATGGGTGATAGACGAGGTAAAATTCTTGAATACATAGGGGTTGGCAAAGAGGTTTGGTTTTGGTTTATAAACAAAACCAAATCTCACAGGAAATACTACAAAGAATCAACAAGTGAAATCATATAATATTAAAAAGTCCCAAATGTTGGTCAGGCAGTGGGGAAAAAGGAATCCTTCTCCACTGTCGGTGGGAGTGTAAGTTGGTGCAACCAAGAAGGAAATAAGTAAACAGAGATTGTTTAAAAAACTAAAACTAGATGCTCCATTTGATCCATCTATTTTCCTTCCAGGAATTTTCCCTAAAGAACTAAAAGCATCATACTATGGTCATATATGCACTCATGTTTATAGCAGCATAATTTGTAGTAGATAAATCTTGGAAATAGCCCACATGCCCATCAACAAATGAATGGATAAAGAAAATGTGGCTTTCATACACAATGGAGAAGTATTTTTGTATAAAAAGGGTAAACTTGAGAGATTTTTAGGTAAATGGATTCATTCTGAGACCATCACTTTAAGAAAAATAAATAGGACACACATGCATAAAAACTGCATTCTTTCTCTGGTGTGAGAAACTCAAAGGTTAAATAAGGACCGAAGTGGATAATAGAGGGATGTAAGATGCAAACATTCAAATGGCAGGGGAACCAGAAAGGGGGAAAGAAAAGGCAAGGAAGCAGAGAGAGATAAAAATTTAAAAAAAGAATGGAAAGGAAACAACAAAAATGGAGTTTTGTAATTGGAGAAGAGATGATTTTTTTTTTTTTTTTAATTTTAGAGAAGGGTCTTCAGGGTGTTCAGAGTCTCACTACTAGATTGGATTTGTAGTAATCTGCCTGTTTACAGCCTCCCAAGAGCTGGGATTACCACACCCAGTCTCAATCACCATCTCTGCATGCCCCGAGGGTAGGGCATGGCAGGCCCAGGGATCTGCAACCCCCAGGGATCAAACCCCAGCTCCTAAAACTGCTTGCAGGCACTTTAATCCACTGAGCAATTTGGTCAGCCTAGAGCAATGGTGGAGTGAAAGGAAGGTATGGAGAAAAAAGAATTAAGATACATTATATACAAATTGGGAACAGTGATATACACCTGTAATCCCAGCTCTTGGGAGGTGAAATCAAAGGATTGCTGTGAGCTCAAGGTTATCCTGGATTACATAACAAGGTCCTGTCTCAAAAACCAACCAACCAACTAACCAACCAAACAAACAAACAGATATATTCTGAACAGGTAAAAATTCCCTATGGTGTGATCATTCTGTACGTCAGAAGTGTGCCAAAGAAATTAATTGAAACCCTTGGTAGTTATCGTACAGAACACTGTTGGTCTCCAATCCTTTTTTTGGTTACCAAATACCTGGGCATGTTGGTCCCAGGCCTTCACAACAGTTTCTATATGGGTTAGGTCTGGAGAAAGTGTTTGTTATGTGAGGATATTTGTTGAAGCCCAGTGCTTTCCAAAGCATGCAGTGGGAAACTGGAGCAACAGTATCACTTAGAAAGTTGCTTGAAATGTGAATTTTCAGCCCTCATTTGGCCCTACCCTACTTTTGTTTTGTTTTCAGGGCTGTCCATGGGCATCTATCCTGGGTTTTGAAAGTCCTCCAGATGATATTCCAGAAGCCACAGTTGAGAGCCATCACAACAGGCGATAACAAGGAACAAATGCTGCTCTCCCCAGCATGGAAATACCATTGTCCAGACAGTCATGGCCCCCGTGGGAGCTGGCCAGCCTAATCTCTGTTCTTAAGAAACTATCACACTTCACAATCTAAACTTATGTAATGCTTTCTAACCCTGCCTGGTCCCTTGGTTCATTTAAGAGGCTTTTCCTTTGCCTGTACACTAGTCCAGCTCAACTTACCTTTTGGCCCACAGCCTGGGAGCCAGCAGCTGGGGTTCAAATGAAGAATGATACTTACATGTTCAACTTCATTTGGTAGATCACTCATTAGGTAAATAATGCCCTCTCTTGGCTGGATATGAAGTCCATTGAAAATGAGGTGGCCATCTGCTCGGGGCTGGATCTTTTTGCTAAGATTGAAGTGAATGGAAACTAGAGCAGGCAGCTTTTCAGAGACAAGAGAGCCAAGTCCCCGGGGCTGGCCCACATGGGTAGCTGTGAGCAGGAGTAGAATACAGGGGTACATTAGTCTTCCAAGGCTGAGAGACCCTTTTCTCTACCTGGCCAACCCCAGAGCACCCATAAGTCTTCCCAAGATATAGAATGCTCAAAAACAGGTCTCATTTGGGAAGAGAGCAGCTGCAGTTGGCGGGAACTCTGGGGCTTTTACTCATATCTGGTTCTTCTTGTCCCCTGTGGGTTAGAAATGAGTTTCTATGCTGACAGCTCCTGACATGTGTAAGCCCTGGGGCTTTCAGCTCTCTCTCTCTCTCTCTCTCTTTCTCTCTCTCTCTCCCTCCCCCCAAATAAACCACATCCTCTTTCTTAAGAGCATCGCCTCAGCCTTGCTTATCATGGTGATTTGTAAGTGGGACCAATTGCCCTTGAAAGCTTATCCATTAAGGGGCTGAGGAGATAGTTTAGTAAAATAAGCACTTGCCTGGCAAGTGCAAGAGCCTGAGTTCAATCCCTGGTTCTGCCAAAAAAAAGTTCATCCACTAAAAGATGACTAATTGTTAGGATTTCCAGCCAGGGACTCCTACTTTTCAGAAGCTAGTCTTCTGAAAAACGATTCCAAAACAACATACAACAAATTAGGCAAAATCCTTCATTAGGGTCCATGGAAAGTTGTGCTTTGTAACTAAGGTTTTTAAAGGTGGTTAAAGGCATCATGCATCCGTCATGTTTGATTGCTCCTGCCTAGTATTATATCTGAGGACCAATTAAGAGGTTGGCTAAATGGTAGAAATTGGGTTAAATTCTGAACAAGCAACAAAAATCCTTTCATCTGGCTGTGAGATAACAAATAGTAAAAATTATTTCATTTGGCTCAAGCAGATCAAGTTAGCAGGTAAAACAGCAGTTGTGCAGAAGTGGGTGCTAGTATTACAGCAAGAATAGCTGAATCGGGTGTCACAGTGGAAGGCTCCCAAGTGAGTGTGCTGGCATACCGAGATGCCTCTGCAGCAGTGAATGGTGCAGGAAGGTCTAAACAGAATGCTCTGGAGTGGAGAGGAAGCGCAGGCCTTCTTGCTGACCCTGACATGCTGGAGGAGGGCCCACCATCCCGGGTTTAGCATTGATAGCCTCACATCCTGGAAAGCCTCCATATCTGGTCTTTGTGTCCAGAGGGGCTGCTCCGTCAGACTCTGAGTTCTGTGTGGGATGCACTTTAGGTGGATCTGGAAGGTAAGGGAGGACAGCCAGCCCTGAAGAGCTGAACTTCTTCCTGTGAAGTACACAGTTAGCCTTGGAGTTTATGCTTTTCCAGCTCTTAGATCTATATCTTGGAGGTATCGTGGCCCCAAGCAGAGGCAGCAGCTGATGGTGGAGGCAGACACTGCCTCAAATCAATGCCCAAACCAGCCTTCCCTGGGTCACCTGAGGCTCCTCCAGGTGCCTACTCTTTGTATTCCAGCAGAAGGTGTTGGGCTGAAGTAGGTGTCGTAGTGTGATTTTGCATGTGTGCATGTGTGTAGGGGTGTGACAGAAGTAAACTATTGAAACTCCTTACTTAATTTCTTCACATCTCTCATCTGTGTGACTCTGACCAGGCCCATCTCCTTTAGAAGGTCACTGTCACCGTTTTGGATTTCATAACATTCTGTATATAAGAAGGCCCAAAGTTCCCAGTGCAGTTTTCAACCCCTGAATATTGTAAGGAGACACTAGAATGCATTGAGTATGGTTTCTGAAAGGAGGCTTTCTGGATTCAACCCCAGCATTTTCTGATAATATGTGTGACTCTGGGCAAATTAATTAAATAGACTAATCTCTGTTTCTTTAAACTATAAGATGGGAGCATCAAGAATCATGCTTTTCTCATGAAGTTGTTCTGAGATACTTAGATATAGCTATGCTTTGAATGCAGAACGAGCACCCTGTAAAAATTTGCTGTGATTAGTAGTACTGTTATCATTCAAATGGAAAGAGTTTAACAGACACAGCTCCAAAAATTACTTCTATTACCTGTAGAAAGGTTGTTTTGGACAATTTATTTTATCTCTTAGAGCCTGGTTTTCCTTATCTGTAAAGTCACAGGATAGGAGAGTGAGATGAGATATCCAGGCAACATTTCCAGCTTGGTGCTTGACATCTGCTTGTTCAGTCCTCACTGATATTTTTCATATATAGTAAACTAACATCCACCTGGTGCCACATGTATTTAGTCATAGTCACAGGTGATCATACACAGGATACGAATAGCGATGGTCAAACCGGCTCCTTAGGCTATTTCATGGGCTGGGTTAATGTCTCCTACTCCCTATGTTTAATGAAAACAGACACAAGGTCTCTTTGGATCTTCCTGAAAGTAATTCCATAGCAAAATTATTCAGAGCCCCATATGTCCTGAGCAGCTAGTCCCCACTTTATGACAAAGTCTATTTCTGTGAGTTATGGAAATTGTTCGTGAACTCCTAGAGGACTCTGCGATAGCCACGAGATTATTACTGGCCATAAACTAAGTTTGTGTCTACCTGGATCCCTCTCCTTACCAGATGGTATCTAGAGCAAAGCCAACAAAGGCCCAGAGGTCTTTCTGTAAATGTTGATCTCAGTGCTTACACTGTCCACAAGATAGACTGCTTTGCAGCTGTTGTTGCTTCCATCCTCCGCTAGGGTGACGTGGCCTCCATCACTTCTAACCTAAATGAGATCTGCTCTCTTCTCTAGCCCACAAGGTCTTGCCCACACCCGTTTCTCTTTCTGCCCCCACAGGGCAGACTTCACACAACATGATGGTGTCTATGTGCTCCCTGCTGTAACTTTTTGAGGGCACCTAGCTTTCAGGGTTGATATTTTATTCCATGAATAGCTAACAATGACCCTTGCTGGCTGACAGCTATGTTCACGGCTCTGACGAAAAACTGAAGCTTCCCCAGTGCACCCCAAAGAATGAGCCCTGTGCCTGCCCCTCCCCAGGAAAGCCCAATAACAGAGCATCTCTACCTTGCAGACAAACATTCTTTTCAGCACCTCTTACTTTTATCAGAAAACTAAATAAGCTGATAATGAATTCTAGACCATTTTCTAAGTCATGTTCTCGAGTCTTCAACAGGAGGTAATGTACACGTGGTGCCATTTGCATCTTTTGCATTTCCTTGAATGGTTTATTTCTTATCTGACAGCATTTCAAGCTGATATAACAACACTGAGGTAGCACAAGGTATGTCCAGGAAGAGGATCCAATCCCAACTTGTGGGATGAGAAAGGGAGATTAAAGAGGCAGGGATTTGGGAAGGCAATGCCCTGAACCAAATGTGATGCAATGTGTGGGAGCTGGTAGAGGAGAGCTTGGGCAGGGAGACCTCTCTGTCCTTCAGCTACTCAACCTCTTCCTTCTCCTTTTGTCACTGGAGACTCGATCCCTGCTCTCTTGAAGCTTTAAGTACTTTCAGTTTTTCCCAGTGAAGTAAAAACTACAAAGCTTCCATTCTTGGGCCAGGGAGTTAGCTCAGTAGAATAAGTGCTTGCCTTGCAAGCACAAGGTCCTGAGTTCAATCCCTGCTACCACCAAAAAAAAAAAGCTTCCATTCTTTGGAATACAGCACCTCTTGGTCTAGGATAGTTTTGCTCTATCCTACACTCCCGCTCAGGCTGTAATTGTAGTTGCTGGGTTGTTACCCATCAGTTCCCCATGATAGTAGGGCTGCAGCCTGAGTAGTCTTCCTTGGATCTCTGAGTAAGAAGACATCCCAGTTTACACTGTCCTGCACCCACAGCTTTGGTTCTTCTCACAGTCTGTAATCATGGGAACAAAGCAAGTAAAGTTTTGGGGAGTAGAGTTTCCTTCTCAGAAAGCTCAGGCCTGTGCAGGTGGCCAGGAAGGTGGCTGGGCAGTCGGGAGGGCTCAGGTCCTGGAAGCCAGGAGAGTAGAGGAAGTGAGCAAGGGGAGGCGGGTAAGGAAAGAAAGCAGCCTTGAGTGTAAGCTTGGTCTTTCTGGCAATTTCTATGGGATTCTGACTCCCAGTTGTTTTGGCAAAAGGAAATGGGGGACAGCATCCTTTGAGAGAAAGGAAGATCTCAGTAACACACAGTGGAGGTGGAATCTTACTCAAATCGTGACTTTTTTCTTTAAAGAAGTAGTGCATTTTCTGGAACTACATATCATTCTCCGAGAGATAACAACCCTCCGCTCTCTCCTGGTCTGGTTCTGATTGGACCTGCAGGTGCTGTGGCATAGACCAACATGGCTGCTCTGAGACGTGCCAGGGTGTAAGACTCCTCGGGTCCCCTGGGGTTCAGTTTTGCCCAAAGCCCCTTAAGTCAGCTTCTGGCTAGAGCTTCACTGGCTGTTTGCAATTATAGCCAATCATTTTCTGGGGCTGAGTACCTCACATAACCTTACCAGTAATTCAGAGCTGGGGAAGAATTTTGAGCCCACATTAGAATTTCATACGAGGGCCAATTAGAGAAAATGTTGCATCACCCTCATAGTTAAAGCTGCACAAAATGTCCAAAACAAAACCACAGGCTGTTTGTGATTACTCAATACCATTCTGGTACATGGTCAGCTCGAACACAAAATAAAGTGCAATGTATTCCAATACACCAAGCAAGAGAATAAAGCACATTTTAATGGTTTGTAGAATATGGTAGGAGAGGATAACGTAAAAGAACTATTTTCTGTTACTCAAGGTCACCTTTTCTCCCACATAGATGTCAAAACTGCGCAGCTACAATCACTCCCATTCTTTTAAGAAACATAGCAAAGAGGCAGATTTTTAAAAAATTCCCTTTTGAAGAATAATGTAATTAAAAGAAAGTTTCACAATGATGTTGATAACACTGAAATTACTTGGAATAATAAATGTAAAATGCTGTTCATGAGAGGTGGTATAATTAGGCAAGAATAAAATAGAAATGTGACACTTTAAAAAATAGCACATTTCTATAAGAAAGGATCAAAGGGTATTTCCAAATAAAAAAAAAAAACAGTTCTCAGACTAAATCAGGTAGTTGTTACAGTCCACACCAGCAGTACCTCAGGAGTCTCCTCTGCCCTACTCTTGCTTCTGTCAGAATCTGACCTGGAAACTAAAGATCCCATCCCTGCCTCGAAGTATTGATTTATTTAGTTCAGTAAGAGTTGGATTGCTGGCTCTACACTCAGAACATAATGCGGCTGCCCCCAAAGATGCTGAGTTAGGATGTAAGATGGGGCATCTGTGGGCATCAGAGTGGACGGGGAAATGCACGCAGCTCTTGCGCAGACAGCGAGAACCAGCCCTTTCCTCTGCGGTGGGTGCAAAAGCTCCCCATGTCTGCTGGATCTGGGGAAGTGGAGGTGCTTCTAGAATATTCCTGCTTTCCTTCTACATCCACAGCTCTCTCTTTGGCTCACACTCTTCTCCTTCTTTGCTGGTGGCCTCAGGCAAGTACAAGGACCTGTGGGTGACACAGCGATGGCACCTGCCAACCCACTGGTTGCCTGTCTTTCTTGTTTTGTGTCCTCTTCCTTATTCATACACCAGAAAAGGCCCTCCTGAGTTTTCCTTCTGTGCCCTGGCCAGAGACAGGCAGGTTACTCTTCAATCAAAAATGAGCTATCAAGGACCAGGCAAGATAGCTCAGCAGACTAAGCGCCTACTTAGTCAAGGGCAGGGACCGGGGTTCGATCCTGGCACCACACACTGCACTGGCCCTGCTCCTGGGCACGCTGAGCCGGAGACTGAGCCCAGGTGTGATGGTCATGCCTGTAACCCTAGTGCTAGGGAGGCTGAGGCAGGAGGATCACCACAATTCCAAGCTGTGTAGTGAGACCCTGTACCAAGTACATTAAAAGAAAGAAAGAAAGAAACTATCACAAGAGGCAGAACAAGGTAGCTGACTAAATGTGCCTGGTGCCCGCATGCTCTACAAAAGGGACAAAGGAACAAAGCGACAAGCAAACAACTCTGCTCAGACTCGTAGCCAAGCACAAAAGAGCGGCAGGGACTGAAGCAAAGGAACAAGTGGACTAAGAACAGCTGCGTAGTGAAGGAGGAGGGTCTGGTCTCCGCCCCAGCGTCTTCCCCGCTCCAAGCAGCTTGCAGGAAGGTGCACCTCCTCTAGGTGGAAGGTGTTAGCTGGCCGCTGCTGTTGGCCTGCAGCCGTCTGTGGACACTGGCAATCTCTCGTGCTGACCTTGTAGCTCTATCCGTGATTGCTGTCTCCACCAGCCCACTGGAAAGCTGTGCCTAGGAGATGGGGTGGCCAGCAGGCGCTCACCACGGTGGCAGGGACTAATAGCCCAAGTATAAAAGGTACACAACTAAAAATATTAAAAGCAATGCCCAAAATGATCAAACTGGTCTTAACAGAAATGCAAAAATATATACTGTGTAACAGCAAAATATCGGGAATATCTGTCATCCAATTAAAAATCACCAGTAATCACTTAGGTCTTTATTGTGTGGACAGCTTTGCTGCAGTCTCTTTTGTGTTTGATTCTTTGGGTGACTATTACAAATGATCTTAAGAATTGTGTGTCCTCGTATTGAATTGTTTCCCTTGCAAACCCCAAACTACAACAATGATGAGCACAGATGCAGTCACATTTTCTCACTCATACATGCAATTTTTAAAATGCTAGTCTCAGAGAAATAGAGAACAGAACGTGGTTAGCAGGCATGGGGGAGAGGGAAAGGCTGATTAGCAGACAGAGCAATGCTGTGAAGAACTCAGTGTTGGTATTCCATTCCAAGGCAAGGTGACTAAGAGTTCATAAGTATATGTCTTTATTTCTTTTCTATTTATTTGTATTTATTTATTTATTTTTCTTTCTTTTAAAAAAAGTGTATTTAGTACAGGGTCTACAGGGTCTCACTACACAGATCGGACTCACGATGATCCTCCTGTCTCCAGCCTCCCAAGTGCTGGGATTGCAGGCATCACAATCCAACACCCTGTCTCAGTCTCTGCACTTTAAACCACTGAGCTATTTTGGCCGGCCCTATATTTCAAACCTTAGTATAAGGCTTTGTGTATTCTTACCCAAAGAAATGATTAACATTTGAAACAGCAAACCTTACCTGGTCCTTTACATGGTGTATATGTGTACCAAGCCATCACTGTAGCCCATGAGTATGTACCAAGAACAAAGTGAAAAAGAAAAAGCTCGATACATGCTCGATCCATGTGACTCTCAGCATACTTAAGAGTGAAAAAGCCATACAAAGGCTCCAAGCTGTATGATTCTTTTGATGTTGCATCCTTAGATGACAAAATTACATACGTGAGGAATAGGTTAGAATTAGCAAGAGCTAGGTAGGAGGTGGGGTAGAAGAGAGGAATAGGAATAGCGGGCGGGGACCCAGAGCGCAGGCCCAGCGAGTGAGTGAGATGACCTGGGGCCTGGCAGGATCCTGAATAG
>NDGM010970226.1:0-11153 GCA_002564305.1 Octomys mimax
TGCTTCCCTGGCAAGCGCAAGGGCCTGAGTTCAATCCCTGGTTCCAGGAAAAAAAAAAAAAAATCCAACTCTTGTTACATAATCTCTCATCTGTCACATCACTTACTACCAGCACTGAAATATAAAAACCCCAACAAGAAATTGATGTGAAGTACAAGCTTCTCCATTTAAACAGAGCCAGAGTAAAATATATATATATATATATATATATATATATATATATATATATATATAATGGAAGGCAAGAATAGGAAATAAAAATGGCAGCTCTATAGTTTCGATTCCTTAGATATACACAAAACCTTAATTTGCTGAAGTGAGTCAAGGCAGGCCTTGAACTCACCATGTAGTCCAGGCCTTGAACTCATGGCAATCCTTGGCCTGTACCTCCTTGGTGCTGGGATCCCAGGCGTGCGCCACCGTGCCAGCTCAGTAGCCATCTTTAGTAACTATCACACATGAAAATGTCAATGTTTGGTTAGGCTTTGTCCTCAGACCTCTCAGCTGCCCTTTCTATCAGACTTACCCTCTGAGAGCCATGTGGTGTTTAATGACTGTAGGTGTGTCTTGTCTGATCTCCCATAAATCCTCCAAGATAGCTGTTTCCAAGTATCTACACAAGCTTCTCTTTCTAGACAGTCCACTTTTACCTCAAGGTCACCTTGTCCTAAGGCAAAGTATGACCTAAAAAAAAAATTCTTTCCTTTCCCCATTTCTGTTGCTAGTGATATTTATTCTTTCTTGGACCCTAGTCAGAAACACAAAGCATCTCCATTCTTCCCCCTCCTGCACATCCAAATCTCACTAAGTTCATCAACTTTCCCTTTGCAGTATCTCAGACATACAGGTGACTGATGTTTGTGGCAATAGAAATGTTGCACAATGCCTGTCTTTAATTGTCACAATCAGAATTCAAATTCAACCTCATCACCTCCTGCAGCCTTTGCAGCAACCCTACTGCTCCCTTCCCCACCTGGATCTCTGGACCTGGATCTCTCCAACCTTCCATGACAAAGGCAGCTTTCCAAGCAAAGCCTCCCCTCAGGGCGTCGTTCCTAGGCTCCTGTGTTCCCAAGGGCCTCTCAACTTCCCCCATGAGCACTTTCAAGACCATGGGTTCCTCTTCCTTCCTGCCTCTACACCTGCATACCTACATCCAAACTGCAATTGTTTTACAACGCAACCCAATAATGTCTATTCTTCTTTTAAATATTACCTCTCAGTCAAAGGCACAAAAAATATAGGAAAAAAATGAAGCTACCTATCTAGGGCTTGGAATGACACTGAGTCAACTGGGAAATTGCTGGGGACTTATTTACAAGATATTGTTCTAGGCACTGTGGAAGGTAAGATTTGCATCCCTGGATTATGGTGCATCCCTTCAGAACCACCATATATAGCCTCTTATAGAAAATGCATCACAATTTCCAATCAACATAAGTTACGAAACCCTTGAGGGGGGAAAAATCATATTTTTTTCCTGGAGCAGCCTGTGTCATAAAATAAGCATATCTGCAAAGATGAAAAAACACATAAAAATCTGACTTTTTCTTTCTTTTTCATTTACTACTTTTAATGGAGGGGGTTAACGATGTTTTCTTCAATGATCAGTAAGCTCTCTCTAAAATAGGGGAGCCATCTAAGGGGAGTCAACTAACTTCATTACAGTGCAAATAATCTTTGATCTTTATCATCACCTGTATGTCTGAGATATTAAAAAGTGAATTCTTATCGCAAATGTTTGCAAATTTTGCCTTAAGGAAGCAGGTTAAATAAGATAAATTTTCCTTCTAAGATTCTTTAGTTGAAGGAGGTGGTCAGTCAATCCCTGGAGAATTTAAGAATCTGAAAGATGAACTATACCTCCAAGGCTCTTCAAATAATTTTGAGAATGGTAGCAGGGAAACACTATCTCTGCAAAAAGCATTTTGGTGTAAAATCCACAAGAGATCTGGGGCACTTTGATTTACCTTAACACCACTAATGAAGAACTCTTTCTTATTTGATTAAAAAAAAAAAAACAAAAAACTGTCCTGTCATAGACTTTCTCAGAAGAAAAATATTTTGAATCCATCTAGCCAAATATAATGCAACCATGTATCTTTTGTACCAGTTTATGCTGAATAGGACTAAAAACAAATGGAACATTTTTTTTCTCCAATGTACAAATGAAAGATCATAAAATCTTGGGAAACAGATCAACCCTGCTTCCTCTCTGTATAAAGAATGAGTGATAAATTTAAACTATAAAAATAGTGGCAGTGAGGAGAAGGTATTCACAGTAACACAAAGTAACATAGTTCCACAGCTCTGGGGGGGGGTTAGCTTTTTATCTCTGTAATATCTGAGATAATCAACTTACAAATAGAAAAACCTTATTTAGGCTCACAGTTTTGCCAGTTTCAGCCCATGGGAAGACCCACAATCCCTTCTGGATTGTGCCGAAGGGAGATAATACATTAGGACAGGGACATGCAGCAAAACAGAACCACCACTTCATAGGCTAGGAAGTGAAAGGCAAAGAAGAGAGACCAGGGTCACACTCCATAGGCCCCTTTGAGGGCCTGGCCTCTGCAGGTACAGACTGTTCAATGTCAGCTCTGCAGTTTTCAGAGTCAACTCGACCCTCCCACCAGTGCCCATCTCTTGAAGGTTCTACCATTTCACTTCACTGCCATGCTGGGGTCTAAAGCCTTCAATGCCTGGGCTTTGGAGGGACACATAAAATTTGCATTCTAATGAGGGTTGACTTTCCTCTATATTCTGCTATCCTGAGTAATAGTTCAACAAAATGAGAAGAGAAGTTTACCCCAGTCACAATACATAACTATCTTCCCTTTCATAGAAGACAGGTGTGTTCAGGTGTTCTATATTCTTCATTGTGTTCAGGGGCAATTAAATCATGCTCATCTTCAATAGGCTCTTCAAAAAAACAAAATAAAAAAAAAATAGGCTCTTCAAAAGTATCCAGACAAAATTATTTAAACTGTCCTCTTAAGGGTATAATAAACACAACCTAAAGGTTAGTAAGAATGATGGGTAGCATTAATAAGTACAAGTGTTGAAATAAAGCTTCAGGGCTACAAGTAAACAAATGGCTAATCATGATTTCATTCCTTTATATTTTCAGATAATATTCCCATTGTATGGCTATACCACATTTTTTGTCCATTCATCAGCTGATGGATGTTCAGATTCTTTGTAGGTTTTGTCCTTAACAATGTTACTAGAACACCAGTGATCAAGTTGATATACAGATGTGGGTTTTTATCTGTAGGAAGAGTAAAACTATACTGGTTGATATGATAACTTAGTTTAAGAACTACCAGACTTTTCTATAAAGGCTATACCATTCCTCCACAGAAGCAGTGTATGAGGATTTCAAAATCTCCAAATCACTAACACTTTTTCCATATCTGTCTTTTCAGTGATAGCATCTTGAAAAAGCGTGATGAGGTATCTAGCTGTAGCTTTGGTTTCTGGTTTCCTGATGGCTGACAAGATGCTAAGCATCTGAATGTTAGCTCTGGATATTTCAAACACGTCCTTTATCTGGTCAAGGAAATCCTTTTCACTACTTGGTTGGCCAGTACTTTTGTCACGAAGAGGTGTTGTATTTTATCAAATTCTTTTTTTTTTGAGTTTGGAAATGATCACTTTTTAAATATCAGTTATTTCTGTTGGTAAATGATCTTTCATATTTCTGAAATTTAGAGAATCCTAAAGTTGTGTGATGCCTCACACATACATATTTGGGGAAAGAGGATTACCAGGGATTGAACCCAGGGTATATGTGCTCTTTACTACATGCCCAGCCCTATTCCACATTTGTATAATGAAGTTCAAAATTATTAACTAAAAACTCTATGAACAAGAATTATGGGAGGCCATCATACTGGACTGATCTTTTGCACTAGGCCTTGACAGACAAAAACCAAGCCAATGTAGAGTCACTCATACAAAATGCCATAGGATCTACCCGAAACTTTCAAAAAGCAGACTACTCCAAAACAAACTAGTTTTTCTTGAAAACAGAAGATTCCAGTCTATGGATTCAGGATAACAAGAGAGTCCCCTCTACTTTAACCCTTACAAAAGCAGTAACCTGAACAAACCTGATGTTATCCAATCACCATTCCCCCACTGTTTCCTTGTTCCCACCTTAGAAGCCTACCGTTTGTTTTGCTCTTGCCCAAGGAGAGCTCTAATTTTATTCTATAGAACAGTTGCTGCTCTGATTCATGAATCAGAATAAAAGTTCATAAACTTAGAATTAAATTTGCTTCCTATAACACAAATTGTGCCAACGCATCTCAGTTATGTATTTATTTTGAAGAGCGTTTATTATGAAACCTACTAGAACTTTCTGAATCGCAAAAATTATGCTGCTGCTGCTGTTATTGTTGTTGTTCTAGTCTACTAGTCTACTTTTGCAAACTACTTCTTGCCAGCTTCTATTCAGAACAGCAATTCAGACACACACTAAAGGTCTAGAGAATACCAAAACCCAAATTAAATACAATTTCCATAAAGATGCCTATAAGAGGAAGCAATTCAAATAAAATAGAAATGGCACCATCCAGGGATCCGTGTTCAACTTTCAAATAACCAAATCTGTTCAACATTAAAGTGGGTAATAACAAGCAGATTCACGGAGAACTAAATAGACCTCAGCCAAGTGGCTTTTGGCAAAACCTGTGTGCAGCCTTTTGACCCCAGTTATCTACTTTCTAGTGCTTAACAAAATCCTTAGGAATAATGGATAGATAGCCATGTCTCTATGATTACACACAATCATTTTGTTAAAATATTTGTATACAGATAATAGCACATTCGTGCCCTTATAAAAACTTGAATCTAGGGACCAGGGAGATAGCTCAGTGGCATAAGCGCCCTCCTGGAAAAGTACAAGGTCCTGAGTTCAATCCTTGGTACTGAAAACAAACAAACAAAAAAACTGAATCTAATTGGAAAGGCCATATTCTATACAGAATGCTCTAAATGATGTTAAAAATGGGTAAAGTATATTGAAACAGTTTTAGTAAGAGATCTGCACTATAAGCAATACACATGCAAGCTTGAGGAAATTGTACCAATATGGCTTCTGTAGGCTAGAATAGCTAGAAGTAGCAAACCAGGACAAGGATTTATGAGGTGTGTTTACCAGGGGGAGAAACACGTTAGAAGTAGCTCGCCTTCTGAGATCTTATTAAAAGAAAGCCTTAGTAACTTGAGGCGTTTTCTGCTGTTTGTTTTCAATGTTTGCATCCAACCAGTGAGTCTTAAATCACAATGTAGTGAGAAGGATGCCATTATTATTATGATAATTTCAAACACATCATTTAAAATCAATTTGGGGAACAAATTATACCTGCAATGCATAACTAAATCTTATAGCATCTTAAAAATACGTCTACATAACTTATTCACTTTTGCTTTCTTCATGTTGCCACTGTCCCCGCAACACTAGCTCCTTAGACTCAAATTTGGGGCCATGTTTGATTCTTCTCCTAAGATTTCTAATACTGCATATATTGCCAGAATTTTCTTCTCCTTTGAGATGGATAACAAGAATAAAAATGCTTGCAAAATTATGGAGGTCTACAAAAATGTATAGATTGCACCTTAGACAGATGAGTCACTTTGCTGTTCACCCCAACAGTTGGAATCCTTCCACCCGGGGACCACACCACATAACATGTAGTGAGTGGCCAAAAGGGACTCTTCTTCCACCAAACACTGCACTAATTCTCCAGCATTCAGCTTTTCCACTTGAATGGAATAAAAACCCTTTTGAGAACAACAATTACAATCCCCCATTTTTTTCCCCTCAGGCTACTATTGGACTTCTTAGTTCGTGCACAATGCAAATAAGGCAAGCTTCCTTTCACAGCGTGATTAATATGCAAAGACAGGCTGCTTTTTTAGGAGGATGTGAAGAACCACCAACAAGCTTTCCTAAACCCAGAGGTTTCCACAATTATTTCCACTGTTTATTTTTAAACAGTAGATTATACAATAACACCAACGCTTCAGCTCTAATTTGTCAATATTTTGTAAACACTGATAGTCTAGATT
This sequence comes from Octomys mimax, assembly GCA_002564305.1. Taxonomy (NCBI): domain Eukaryota; kingdom Metazoa; phylum Chordata; class Mammalia; order Rodentia; family Octodontidae; genus Octomys; species Octomys mimax. The sequence goes on from NDGM010970226.1 coordinate 6,079, forward strand.
TTTAAACCTTTTGTATCATCTTTAAATCTACAGTCAACTGTTGATTCCAATATATCAACTTTTTCCAAAATCTAGAAAACTCAGTTTATGGAACAATAGCAATACATTCTTTTAAAGAAATTGCACTTTGTTTTTAAGTAGTAAATGCTCTGTTTGGCTTAAACCTTTGGAAAATTTGGGATTCTTTTGTTATTTATTATGAACTCCAAAATAAGTCTAGGAAGTTGTATTTTAATAGTAACCCATCTAACATATATGTACTTTTATAAAACTAATGATTTTAACGGCAATGTCTGTTTTAACAGAAAACTGAAAGCTTGTTCAATAAATAAAGCAATGCTACAAGAAAATAGACCCTTCATACAACAGACTGCCTAACTGCACATTTAAAGATCATTTCTAATTGCATTTAATTTTATTCTTGAGGATGTCTACCAAAGCTTTGAAAGAAATGTAAACTTATCACAAAATCTAACTTATATGTTCTTAAAATCTATATAGATGTGCTTTTAAGATACAAGATATGAATGAGAATTACTTCAAATTGGATATATATATATATATATATATAATTTTTAAAATTGGTACAGGGTCTTGCTATACAGCTGGAACCTGTAGTGATTCTACTGTCTCAGCCTCCCCAGAGCTGGAATTACAGGCGTGCGCCACCAGACTTGGTTTTGGTGGCCGACATAGCCTGCCTGGGGTTTCAGGCCAGCACAGCAGGCGGTACTGGGGGTCAAACTCAGATCCTTACGCTTGCCAGGCAGGTGCTTAGACCACCAAGCTATCCACCCAGCCCTCAAAATATTTTTGGACATATGTTGAGCAATACCAATTTTTTTTGTTGTTGATGCCCATATGCCCAATTATGACCTATATGATCCCATCTTTTTCCAATAGTCCCAAATTTCAGGAGATGTGACTCGTATTGGCCAATAACATCTGCATACCATTAGGACTGTCCTAGGATCGGTATTAGCAGCATTTCAGGGAATGATGCAAGACGTTTCTCCTGGGAAGTTCTAGGGAGCAAGTAGTGTAAGGCACTTCAATGCTTGTGTTCTCCAGGCAGTGGCAGATACACAGTCTACACTGCTAAATGCATTGCAGATTTAAACTCTTTATCCTTTGTGTTTTTCATTTCTAAATGTCTTTAAAAGTACCAATTTATTTGTTAGCTTATAAAACATGAAAAAGATGAAAGTAAAAACTAAATTAACAGCGAAGTCATTTTGAACCTCATGTTAAAATTTTAAAAGCAAGTAATTATAAACCTACTGATCACAAATGTGTAGTGTTTAGAAATGCATACATAAATTGTAAAAATAATTACACATACGTGTAATTTCTAATTTCTAAAAAAAATCTCCAACTACACTAATGTTATTGTTAAATAAAATATTTTAACTGCTTCAGGTTTGTTTTATTGCACAGGATAGCAACAACGTTGCTCAGTGTAATGTACTGATTTTCCTACCAGTGACTTCGAGAGGACCTACTCTATCGCTAGAAAAATCAAATAATAGGTGAATTTTCAGCTAACTATTCCTAATCACTTAAGTCAAACACTATGTGGAGTGTCTGTCTCCTAAAAAGCAAGGCTTACAATCTAACCGCGATACGAAGAAGCACAAACAATGAAATCATTCTTCTTATGAGGAAGCAAATGAACTTAAGCTTCACGTCCAGTTATCTTAATGGAGTCTGACGGGTAATTTAAATTCTGATTCCAAAGCCAATTTGGCTCAAAATGACCTCAGGCTGTGATCTAGTGTAGTTAACCAAGTTACTTTCAATCGCTTCTCTGCAAAGAATAACGCATAATGTCTCTTTTCTGGGCTTCATTATGACAGCTGATTTTCTTGGGTGAAAAATTTAAATTTTAAACATGTCATGAGTAAATGTAAGCAGCGCACACAAAAGGAAAAAGCTGAAAAAATAAGTAACTCTTAGTTTTATTTTCAAGGTTACCTTGGGTGTCACGGCACAGGAGTAAATATTACAAATGTAACCAAAACCAGTTTAGAATGTGGTCAGGAATTGTTCACAAGGCCCCTGAGCATATTCACCTCCTACTCTTTGAGTCAACTACGTGGAACACAAGCGTTAGGTCTTAAATGCTGGATTAAGTGAATGCTTCTAGTATGTTCTACTGCTCAACAAGTGCAGAACATGGCCATTTGCAAAAGTATTCAAAAAACTGCTCTTTGGATTCAGTGTCACTGACACACCCATGTCTTTAAATTCAAGAAACATGGCACCTATGGGCACCCTAGAATATTTTCCAAGCTCTAAGTTCGGAAAAGATTCTTCAAAAATCATTATCTAACCTTAATTGTTGGATGTGTCAAAGCCAGATGTGGCCTTCACAATCCTCTTTTTAGGTCTTTGCCTTTGATGGATCCCTAGAGCATTTACTTTTTCCTTTCAGGATTCCTCTTTAAATCTCAACAATTCTATAATAAAATATATGAGATAAAAGATTTCAAAGTCTGCTTTGTCTTGTAATAATACGAACCCTCAAAGAGACAGAACACCCACAGGTTTTTAGCCTACCCCAAATTGAAAGTCAACACTTGCTGTCTTACCACTAGCTTCAACCCCACAGTTACACACACACACACACACACACACACACGAACGTTCATATACACAAACTTAAGCTACCACAGGGCAATTTATATATATCTATCCTCCTATCATCCTTCACTCAAACAGAAGATTGGATTTACTTTAAACTGGAGAGGTTGAGCCCTAAAGAACAACAGTCACCCCTGAAACCAGAAGCTGCTTATTGAAAATAAGGGGAATAAATGAAACCCTACTATGGGTAATTTTTTTCTCTCATTCAGAGAAAAATAGGAGTCAGGCTTATATTCACTGGGCCGCAAGATGTTGGTCTCTCTTAAACTGACAAAGAAAACGTAGGGACTAATGGTGATTCGCACGCTCCCCACACAACAGCCCAGGTCTGGGCACAGTCACCCTCCAAAGCGAGGTCCACCCACGCAGAGCTTCCCACAGCTTCTCAGCACCTCCCTCCTAAGTACTGATGGGCAGCCAAGAAGCATTAGCATTTGAGGCATGAAATCAAACAATCCAAAACATGAAAGGAGATACCGAAACATGAGGAACTCAAGGGGAACAAAAGACAACACAAGAAGTACACTTTCTAAAATTCTCAGCAATGTAAAAGATAGCACAACCAGAAAGCAAGAAAAAAAAAAAAGCTACAAAAGAGACATTCACACAACCACAAAGTGCGCTCAGAAAATTAAAAAAAGTTTTCAAAATAGAAAATTCAACAGAAAAATTGGAAAAGGGCTAAGAAAATGTCACAGAATGAACAAAGGTATAAAGAAAAAAGAAACCAAATTATTATTCCAATTTCTGAATAAGAATTCCAGAAGGCTCAAGAGAAAGCAATATAGAAAATATGAAATAAATAATACATGAACCTTTCTCAGCAATGAAGGACATAGGTATCTAGACTAAAATGGTCCACTGAGAACCTTCCTCAGGTAATGAAAGCACATCACTGGGACATCTCACAACACTGTAGACAAAGACAAGACCTTAAAATTGTCTAGCTGAGAAACAGACAAAAATGCCATGGACCTCGGAACTGCAACACTGAAAGCTACTAAACACAGCAGGGGCTGGAGAGATAGCTCGGCTGTCTAACCACCTGCCTGGCAAGCACAAAGACCTGGGTTCCATTCCCCGGTACCCGTGCACTACTCGTCCTGGAACCTCCCCCCATGCCATCACTGAGACCAGGTGTGGTGGCACATGCCTATAATCCCAGTGCTGGGGAGGCTGAGACAGGAGGATCACTATAAGTCCAAGCTGCATAGCGAGACCCTGTGCCAAATAAGTAAATAAAATTAAAAAACAAAAAAGAAAATAAAACATAAAGCAACACTTTTTCAAAATTCTTAGGAAAAGTAATCTCCAATCTAGAGAACTATGTTAACAGGCAAATATAACATAACTAAGAAATCTAGAAAACCAACAATTTATATTGGAGAACAATAGTAAGGTCTGGGATATAAGTCCCCAGGCAGATATTGAATCATGGTTTGATATACTACGAAGAGATTTGCACTGTCTTCCGTGAACTAGAAGCTCATTAGTGAGAGGTATATGTATAAAAATAAAAGAAACTGACGCCATTACAGACTCCATGAAAGACAGAAAGTCACATAAGGAATAAAACCACAGAACTGGTTCGGCTGTGAAAAAAATTAGTCAAAATAATGCAAACATTAAACATGTTTAATGAAAAGTGGTCCTACTAGGATCCCTGTTGTAGAGGAGACATGAGGGACAGAGCAGTGTTCAAGGAGGCTAAGACTCCACAGGAGCCACAGTCAGGGGAGCTAACGGGACAAATAGCTAAAATGAGTAGAAAGCGATTGCTTCAGCACAGTGAAAATCAGGAGGTGGGAAAGGCAAGGAGGAGAAAGAGTTGAGAGGAGAGGATTTGTGTTTTTTCTTAAGGGTCTTAGAGTTGAAAGACTTTAGAAATTGCTTTGCTAAAATAATAAAAATTAATTCAATAAAGGCAGGAACTACCTCCAATTACTCATACTGTTAGAGTTTGTTGTTGTTGTTGTTTAGTATAGGGTGTACAGGGTCTCACTACACAGATTAGACTCATAGTGATCCTCCTATGTTCAGCCTCCCAAGCGCTAGGATTACAGATGTGCACCACCATGCCCAGTGTCAATTGCCATTTCAGCATGTCCCGGGGCAAGGCCAGTACAGCACAGAGGGGATCAAATCCCTGGCCCCTGCGTCTGCCTAAACAGGCGCTTTAATCTGCTGAGCTATCTGGCCAGCCTTGTTAGGGTTTTTAATCTTAAAATGTACTTACTATAATTTAGAACAAGGAAGAGAGAGACTGGCTGATCCAGTTTCCCTTAATGATAAATAAGTAGCTGTGGACTTCAAGCTAAGCTGAGGAACAGTACAGTGCAAGTGTGATGTGTCATTGGTCCTAATTCTTTTTTTTAATTTTTTTCATAATTTTATTGATAAACAAATAGCAATTAGACAGTTTCAAATCA
>NDGM010970239.1:0-10358 GCA_002564305.1 Octomys mimax
CTCTCTCTCTCTCTGTCTCTCTAAATAAATAAATAAATAAATAAATGTTAAAAAAAAAATAGGTAAATGGATGCAAATTGAGACTAGAATCATAAGTGAAATAAGTCAGACTCACATTTTTAAACACCATATTATCTCCCTTGAAAGAGAACTTGAAAGAGCAAGTAAGGTCTAAAATATATAATAGAGGGCTGGTGAGCTACTCAGTGGACTAAACGACTGCTTGCTTAGGTAAGTGCAGGAGCCAGAGTTTGATTCTTGGCACCACATGACATACTGGCCAACCCTGGGAAGGCTGAGCTGCCACCGAGACTGAGCATGGTGGCATGTGCCTGTAATCTCAGCACTGGGGAGTCTGGAAACAGGAAGATCACTAGGAGTCCAAGCTACATAGTGATACCTGCGTCAAATACATAAAATAAAATAAAATATATAATAGATATTGTGAAATGGAAAGAAATTTTTCAAAATGAAAAGGTAATAGAATGGATTAAAGGGGAAAGGACATTACAGAAAACAGAAAAATGCAAAGTCAGGTATAGTCAGTGTCTCTTGGATCATTAAAAAGGACAGTTTGTGCTAATATGAACTTGAAAATTTTTGATGCTCACATATTGCATCCTGAGCAAGTACTCTCATGATGACATGTAATGAGTAAACTATTGTTATTTACCTATTATTTTATAAAATATTATTTTATCTTTTTCTATAAAATAAAAAGTAAAATAAAATTCTACCAGTAAAGACTAAGCTCAGGAGATTTCTGCCCAGAAGGGCCAAACTGGCTGTAGGATATGCCATGGCAGAAAGTTTGTCTACATTTTACTCATGTTCAGAGACTTTCCCTGAGACAGATTAAGGGTGGTAGACTAATTAATCTGATATGAGAAATTTCAAGGAAGTCTAATGTCAAGGCAGGGGAATGTTTATTGTTGAAGGCTTTTAGCCAGATGTATGTTGAGAATCAAGATCAAAAAACCCAGAAGAATGATTTAAAATATTTTCAGTTTGGCCTTAGAAGAAGTTCCTACAAAGATAGAACACAGAAAAAGTTGGTTGCTGAAAAAACTAGTAATAAAAAGCCAAGCATTTCAGAAGACACCAGAAAACATCTTCTGAAGTCCTCACAAAATACAGCAGGACTCCACCTTTTGCAGCCTCAAAACCAAAACAGTAAAAGACCTTGCTTTGAGAAGACAGACCCAGAGCACTAGGTTTTAAAATGGGGGCAACCAAGGGAAGTTGCTACTCAGGATTTGGTTAATAGACATTAGACTTCTATAGTCAAGGAGAAAGAAGCCTTGCTAGTGTTTGAGCTGGTGTCATCTTGGTGTCATAGAGGTGGTGCTGGCTTTAGGTGTATGCAAAACCAAGAGTTGTGGAGTCAGAAACACTTCCACCAAGATTTCATTAAAGACCTGAGAAGCCAAGCAGTGTGTCTCTAGGAAGGCAGTGTATGATGCTCTGACTGTGAAACCAAAGGTTCAGTGGAGGACCCACAAGTTTGAAGAAGCCAGGAAAATGGATCATCTTAGGAAACCTACATGGAGGGAGCACAGCCAGCCCCCAAAAGAAGCCATGGAAGGCACAACCATCAGTAGTGCTTAAGGGGTGGAGCTACCCAAGCCCTTTGGGGTTCACAACTTGCCACCCCCATCTTGCCCCCATCTTGCCATCCCCAGATTGCTGGGGATGCTGGAAGTGAAACTGTGGGATGTAATATTTACCCTTTTGGTCTTACTTTGCTCTCATTCCCACCATTCCACTGTATGTAGTTTTTAGAATGGAAATTTCTACCTTGTCCATTGAATGCTGAAAGTGTTTAACTTTCTTTTTGTTTGTACAAGGAATTGCAGCTAAGATTTTGCCTTAAATCTCAGAAAAGATTTTGGATTTGGACATTTTAGTGATACTAAAACTGTTAGGACTTTGACACCTCTTGAGATGAACTAAATGCCTTTCACATAAAAGGAAGTGCATGAGTTTTTGAGAAGCTAGCGGTGAAGTGTTATGACTTGTGTTTAGATGTCCTCCAAAGCCTTTTGTGATCAGAGGTGGGGCATTTTCTGAGGTAGCTAGATATAGAGTATGCGAATCTGGAATTTATTCCTAGTGCAGTACCAGGCTTAAAGGCAGTAGAATTAGGATATGAATGCTCTTAACTTTGGGCAGTCTGGATAAGACAAGAAAGGCAGAAAGACATTGTTAAAGTCTCTTGCTGCTTTTTCTCTCTTTCCTTGCAATGAACTGTTTGTCCTCTGCAATGATTCTCTGCCATGTGCCACTCTGCCTTGGAGCTATCCACTTGTGGAATGAAACCTCTACAAACTGTAAGCCAAATAAACCTTTCCTCCTTTAACTTGTGGATATTAGGTAATTTGTCTCAGCAAAGAGAAACATAAGTAAGACAACATCAAAGGTCAATATCTTGTTTGACAATGTATATTGATCATGCACATATTTAATAAAGCAGTATGGAGGGAGTTCATTACTTACTCAATGGCAGTGTAATGAGCTTAGGGAATTTTCTCCCCAAAGAAAGATCTATTAACCTGGTTAAAACAAATCTGCCAAAAACAATCAGAATCTCTAGGCACTGACTGGTAAGCTTACAATAAACTAAATAATTCATTTTTTTAAACTACAAGAATACACAGGAGATCAAACATTAATGGCAGAGCACCAAGTGTAAGCAACTCAAGATTCTCCAGGACCAATTGTTTATAGTCTGGAAAGCAATAGCTTAAAGAGTAACTGAAGTGAATGGAAGGTACACCGGAAACAAGAAAAACTGACAGAGAAGAAGAAAAGATAATTAAGCGACACAGAAGAAATGGACCCCTCTGCAGAGAGGAGACCACACAGAAGCACAGTAGGTGGGTAGCTGCTGGCATGCAGGCAAAGGGAATCCAATAGCTTTTCTTCTCTGCTAGTGGGACCAGAATAATCTTATGTAGTTGGAGATAGCGAGAAGAATGCCAAACACTGCTTCCCAAACAGCCCTCTACAGTCAAAAGTTGGGGAGTGACTGTAATACAACCACGGTTTTGTGGAGCAGGATCAGGGAGGGAACAGCATCTTAGGGAAGGGCTGGGTATTTTATCCTGGGATCCAAAAGAATTTCTTGGCTCCTTCACAGTGCCCAGTTCCCAGAACAAATTCAGAAAGGCAGTTCATGGTAGACAATGGAAGTCGGAGAGCAGAATGGATTCTGCTGAAAGTCAGGGACTGGTCCTCACAGACTCGGTAACAGTGATTGACTACAGGCCAGCTTCAGCCTAAGTTGCACAGGTTTGGAAGCTCACACTGCCACAGGTTCCCACTGTCACCAGATCTCTACACCAAGCGCCACTTGGGAGGCAGTCTTCCATGTTACACTTCCAGCATGAAAAGAACGTGCGCTGGCCTCAGCTCTCCTCCTTCACTCAAGCCTGAAGAAAGAAGCCACATGTCCAAAGCAACAGAAATCTTGCTTTTTCTCTTCTTTATTTGATTATATTATCTTTTCACTTTTTAAAGTTTTAGTTTTTCCTCTGTAGTTTCTTTTCTGTATGTTTTCCTCCACATGGTCATTCCACTAGTTTACCTTTTTTTTCTTTTGTTAACATGTCTCTGTACATACGCTTCTCTTTTTCCTCTAACCCTGATATATGTTTGTGACACCAAATCTAGATAAAATATTCAAACAATATTATAAAAATACACAATGAATGGGATACAGCTAAAAACTGAGAGGAAAGTAGTGAGGTCAATGGATAAACAACAAAACAGCAACAAAAAATAAATAAGATCAACAAAAGAAGATGATGCACCAACAGATAAAGAAAGCAATGATAGAAAATAAGCAATACACCTCAGTAATATTTCTCAATGTTAAAGGTCCCAATTTCCCAACCAAAATAAAAACTAGTGGATTGGATTAAAAACCAGAATCTAACAATCTAGTATATTCAAGAAACTCCAAAATGATACTCATAGACTAAAAATTAAAGGGTAGAGAACAGCATATTATGCACCAAGACTTCGAAAATACACAGGGGGAGCAATTCTAATATCAGACATGATAAACATCAAATTAATACTGACTAAAATCGACAGAAAAAAAGTCACTTGCTTAGTTACTTTTTTCTCCTTACTGAGACAAAACACCCACCACTCAAGTTAAGGAAAAGAAGGTTTATTTAGCTCACAGTTTGTGGAGTTTTCAGTCCATAATTAGCTGGCTCCAAGGCAAGATGGCCCAGAAGGGGGTCACAGCTCAAGGCAGCAGAAGACAGCAAAAACAGCAAAGGCTAAAGCACTCACATAATCTTCCTGCACTCCAGATGAGGCTATTTAAAAAGTGAAGGTCCTGCTGAGTCATTTCCTTAAACTTCTAAACTTCTGAAGTTGACACAATGTATCAACCATTACAGTTGCCACATACTAGTTAAGGAAAAATCCACCAAGAACAGAAAAACATTGAAAAATATACATGCAGTGTACCCTTCATTAAACAAAAACTGCTGAAATTAAATGATCAAATAAACATTAATACAGTCATAATAGGAAAATTTAACATCACACTTTCCCAGCAATATATAAACTAGATCAACTAAAAAAATTTGAAAAATTAAAAGTGAATCACATTTTTGCACATACAGATTTGTTATTATATTTTAAAAAGAAGAAAAATAAGACAGAATATCAAAACAAGGTAATAGGAGAGTAACAATAATAAATACATTGTGTGTACTATCTTCAGAGTAGTTATTCAGGATCTAAGATGCAGGCATGAGATATTGTCCAAACACTAATAGTACAAACCTTTCTTCTCAATGAACTAATAAAGACTATCCTAATTACCTCATTTGCATATATTATTTTCTTCTCCTTCCTTCCTTTCCTCATCCCTCATCACAGTTTCCTCCCAATTCACATTATCTATAGTATATTTTGGGTCATATTTATTCATTCTGTTTCACACACTAGTGAGACTGTACAATGTTTACATATGTGGGTCCGGTTTAGTTCACTTAGGAGTATGGTCACAAGTTAAATTCATTTATCAATAAAAAATCTCAAGATTATTCTTTTTATGACTGAGTAGTACTCCACTGTATGAAAAAGAAAAATACCTGTACTTTATCCATTCCTTGGTTGATGGGCGTTTGTGTTGTCTCCAAGATCTAGCTATTACAAATTATGCTGCTATAATCATGAGTACATGAATTTCACCATGTTATGATATTTTTAATTTTTTGAGAAGACACCGAGAAGGGAAATAATGCCTGACTGAAAGGGATCTCTAATACTAGTTCATTAGAGAATCTTCACACTCATATCCACGTGGTTTTACCAGTCTATGTTCCCACCAACAGCTGAGAAGTGTTCCTTTTTATTCTATTTATTTATTCATTCATTCATTCATTCATTTAATTTATTTAATCTATTTGCATGTATTTGGTACAGGGTCTTACTACATAGTTCAGACTGGTAGTGATTCTTTTGTTTTCAACCTCCTGAGTGCCAGGATTATAGGTGTGCAGCACCACACCTGGTTTCAGTGGTCAGCTCAGCACCGTTGGGGATGGGGCAGGTGGGATAGGCAGGGCATGTAGTGCTGGAAATTGAACCCTGAGCTTGTCTCAATAGGCACTTAGTTTTTTTGAGCTATGTCACTGGCCTCCTTTTCCTTTGAAGCATCCCCCACCTGAATTTGTTATTGGTTGATTTCTTAATGATAGCCATTCTTTGTGGGTGAGATGGAATCTCAATGTCATTCTAATTTGCATCTCTTGAATGACCAGTGATGTTGAACATTTTCCATATATGTATTCTCCATTTGTGTTTCTTTATCTGAGAAGTGTATATTCATCTGAAATGCAATTTTTGGATAAGGTCTTAGAATTTGGGGGCCCTGATTCTTTTCTTTTTTCTTTTTATATTCTGAATAGAAGTCTTCTGTCTGTGGGACAATATAACAGATATACAAAGATTATTTCATCACTCTACAACAGATTATATATTCTTTCCAGCACAACATGGTGATCTTTCCAAAATAGATCATGTAACAATCTACATTACTTGCTTAAATAAATAATTAAAATTTTGAAATTATCCATGTATATTATCATAACACTTTACAATTAGAATAGAAATTAATGGTAGAAATCATATAAGAAAATGCAAAATCTCCTGGAAAATTTACAACATACCCTTAAACAACCAATGGACTATTAAAGAAATAAAATAATAAATTTGAAAATTTCTCGTTAGTGACAATTATTGTGCAACTCAGTAAAACCTGAAAGACACTATGAAGGCAGAAGTAAAAGGAAACTTCATCACAATTAATGCTCACAATAAGATAGCTGCAAGCCCGAATAAATAATCTTAAGAGAAATCTTTAGATACTGGAGAAACAATGACAAACAGTCTGAAGCTGACATTAAGAAAAGAATTGTAAAAATGAGAGTGGAACTCTATGGAATTGGGATGAAAAACTGTGAAATAAAAACAAATTAAAGAATGGGGGTTTTTTTTGAAAGAATAAATAAAACAGATAATCCCTTAGTAACACACACCAAGAGAAATACAAAAGATTTACATGAATGCAATTATAAAAGAAAAAGCTAAAATCACAACAGACATTTTCAAAATCCAGAGGATATTAGCCACTTGGAAAAATTATATTCCACAAATTAGCAAATTTGAAGAAACACAGATTCCTAGACACATACAAACTACCAAAAACTATTCAAAAAGATGTAAATATGCTTAACAACACAATAATAAGCATGAATTTGAGTAAACCCTAATAACTAATGTAAGAAAAGCCAAGACCAAAACTTTAAGGATGCTTTTATCATCAATACTCCCCAAACTCTTCAAAGAAATTGAAAGTGAATGTTTCCAAATTCATTTGTGGATGTTAGTAACATGTTGATCCTCAAATTAGATGCCCAACTGAAAAAGAGCACTGTTGGCCAATCTCATATGCAAAAGTTCTCCCCCAAGATATTAGGAAATGCAATGTAGTGCGTTGCCAAAAACTGATACACCGTCTTCAAGGAGGTTTCATCCAGAGATGCAACGGGTGCTCAACGTCTGTGAGTCAATGAAAGTGATACATCACAGAGAAAAGCGAAGTCAAGAACGTTAAGGTCCTATCAGTAGACACAGAAACAGCTTTTGACAACACTTCTTCATGATAAATACCCTAAGTAACACAGGTATTGAAAAACCATACGAATATGGTAAAGGCCACTTTGGGAAAAATACAGGCAGAATCATACAAAATGGGGAAAAACTAGAAGTATTATCGCCAAAGAAAAAACAAGACAAAGAGGTCCACTATCACCTCTTCTGTACAACACAGTGCTTGAAATACTAGCCAGAGTAGTTAAGCAAGAGGGGAAAAAAGAAAGGGATGGATGGATGGATGGATGGATGGATAGATAGATAGATAGATAGATAGATAGATTTATATATAGATATAGATATATATCCATTATGGACAAAAGAAATTTTTTTATTTATTTTATTTGGTACAGGGTCTCACTATGCAGCTCAGTCTCATAGTGATCCTCTTGCTTTCAGCCTCCCCAGCAGTGGGATTATAGATGTGTGCCACCATGCCCCATCAGCATGACCAGGGATGGGGCCAGCGTGGCATGTGGTGCTGGGGATCAAACCCTGGTCCCTGCCTTTTCTTAAGCAGACTCTTAGTCCACTGAGCTATCTCTTAAAAAAATTGAAATTACATATGGCCCAGCTATCTTCCTACTAGGTATATTTCCCAAAGAGCTTATGTCTTCATACTACAGTGATACATGCTTAGCAATGTTTATAGCAGAGTAATTCATAATAGCTAAATCTTGAAAGCAGCTTATATACTTATTAAGAGACAACTGGCTAAAAAAGAAAATGTATCTAGATATAATGGAATGCTACTCGGCAGCAAAGATGACACATTTGAGACATTTTTAGGGAAATAGTTACACCTGGAAAACACAATGTTGAGTGAAAAAAACTAAGCAGGCGTTAATACCATATGGTATCTCTTATTTGAGTATGGTAAAATAAAAAGAAAATTATGAAGGATGGACAGAGAGGGACGAGGGAATGGATCTTTTGCAGTAGGGAAGTAGTCCCAGGAAACAAAAGTGAGGGGAGAGGAGGAGGAGGAGAAATAACAATAAAGACATGCCATGCACAGAACTCAGTAAGCCCTATCAATGAAAAAGCTATGTCCCATGAGGTGAGCTACGAGAAATAATAGCAACAAGAATGAAAAGTGGGATGAGAAACAAAACGAAGATGAGAGGGGAAGGGAATGAGAAGGCAATTAAAAATAAAAGGGGAGACTGTAGTATGTACACACAACTACTCCCCAAGATATTGCAAACTGCATGAGTTTAAAATGTGTACTAATGAAAATTGAGAAGTATTTTTTAAAAAGAGAAAGAATTCCCAAGAGTAGAGAGTCATGACTTTTATCTGGAGACTACAATCCTTCCCAATTCCATTCTATATTATCAAAAATGATTTCACCAGACTTTAAAACCAAATAGCAGGGAGATTTTATGAAGTATTTGGCAGTCTGTAAATACTGAGATTCCATCTCCCTTTGCTCTGTGAAATGAAATATTTGCACAAGGCATTTGGTGACAGTATCTATTGCCTTACGTTGCAGTTTTCATTCCTTTGGGTGAATGTGAGCAAATCAGCCTTGGAGGACACCTCTCAAATTTTCCACAGCTCCATGTTTCAGGACAGATATTTGGCAGACATCTTAGCCAAGTGGCATCCTTCATCCTTCACATCTTGCTGATACAGGCTATATTCCAGAATATCTCAGAATCCTGCAAATATGGGTAGGTGCTATCTCTTCTAATTCTGTACTGTGGGAAGACTAAGGTCTGGCTCAGTGGTGGAGCACTCAGCTGGCATGGTAAAGTCCTGGGCTCAACCCCCAGCTCTGCAAAAACAAACAAAATGATATCATAGATAATCTCTGATTGTGCAGTGTGGCATATATACTGGACAGGCAGTAACACTTGACAACAGCAACAGTTACACACACACACACACACACACACACACACACACACACATCCCTTCATAATAAGAAACTAAGTGACATAGAAAAGATCAAATGTACATTTTGCCTTGCTGCTTTGTAAATTAGAAGTTTTTTTAGTGGTGGAAGCTGACCTCAAAGACTGAAAATACCCAGTACCCAGACCCTTCCTTTAACCAATAGTGGCTAAACCCTAAATGGTATTGGACAGGCTTAAACACAAAACTAAGCAAAAAAATCCGAGAAGAGACTTTGTAGGCATACATTGTGAGGAAATATAATTTATAGACTTAGTCTAAACAAACTGCTCAATAAATAAATGCAATCAAGTAACAATAAAAAACAAGAAGTCTGGTCATTTAGGGGAACCAATATCATTATCGTAAATGTCCACTTCCTAGCAAAAAATAATTAGACATGCACAGTGGAAAATGTGACCCATACACAAGGAGGAAAGCAGTTACATAGAAAATTTCTGAAGAATCACAAGTTCAGGTCTGAGTGGGGCAACCTAATGGGATCCTATTAAAAAAATTGGAAAAGGGAAAAAGAACTGGGAATATTGCTTACCGTGAAGCTCCTGCATTCTACCCCCAGTACTACAAACATTAGAAAAAAATAAAATGAAAGAGAGAGAGACACAGAGACAAATATAGAGATGGAGACAGACTAAGAAACTGCCACTGAGGAGGAACAAATGTTGAGCATATGAGAAAAATACTTCAAAGTAACTATCATAAATATATTTAAATATCTAAAAGAAACAATGCTTAAAAATGTAGTTATTTGCTGTCAGAGTATTTACCTACCATGATTATGACTCTGAGATTGATTCCAGTACTAAAAAAAAAAAAACAACAAAGGATTAAATTCCTATAATGATTCACCATAATATCAATACAGAGATAGAAATTACAAAAAAGTACAATATAGACATTTCACAGTTGAAATGTAAAAGAACTAAAATGAAAATTAATTGCTGGAATGGTTCAATAGGTTTAAGCTGTGAAACCTTCAAAAATTAGTTGGTTAGGAAATATAAAAGTAGAGATTAGACAACCTGAAAAAGAGAAAGAGAGTTGAGCATGATGGTGCAAGCCTGTAATCTCAGAACTTGGGAAGTTAAAGTATTAGGATCACGGTGAGTTCAAGGCCAGTTGGGGCTCCAGGTAAGTTCAAAACCAACCTAAACTACATAGAACACCCTGTCTCAAGAGAAAGAAAGAAAAAGAGAAAAGAAAGGAAGAAAGAAAGAAAGAAAGAAAGAAAGAAAGAAAGAAAGAAAGAAAGAAAG
>NDGM010970274.1:0-14346 GCA_002564305.1 Octomys mimax
ACTACTAGATCAGACTCATAGTGATCCGCCTGTTTACAGCCTCCCAAGAGCTGGGATTAGAGGATCACTCCACCATGTCCAGTCTCAATCACCCCAAGGGCAAGGCCAGAAAGGCAGGCCTGGGGATTGATCTCCCAGGCCCTACACCTGCTTGCAGGTGCTTTAATCTGCTGAGCTATTTGGCCGGGGTTCTATTTGTTTTGTTTTTCATTATATTTTCTGACAAAGCATGTCTAACAGAATTGGTGAGAACATCCAAGAATAAATAAATTTTAATTATTTCAATAGCATCATTACTTTTCTCGATGTGCAAGAACTTCACAGAAATAATGCTGACAAACCTGACTTTATTTTCAAAATCAAAACTAAAGGGGGATGCATGAAATTAGCGAACACTTAAACATTATGGAAAAATGTGAAATATATAAGGAGTATATTGAAATTAACATTGAGTACTTATAGAATATGACAACTTTAGGTAGGTGTCACAAAATGTGACACAGTTTGCTTTATTTATTTATTTGCTTTTCATGGTGGAGCTCAAACTCAAGACCTTGCACTTGCCAGGCAAGCACTTAAGCCACTGGGCTATCTCCTCAGCCCAGTGTCACAGAACACGATATGAATTACTTATGCTTCCAAAGTATTTGAGGATTGAAGAACCAAGCATAAATACCTGATGAAAACAGTGTCTAAGTTTAATTCTTCAAAAATTACTTTAAAAGTCATCCTGAAATTGGGAGTAAATTAATACGTTAGTTGTAAAACTACCTAAATTTTTTCTTTCCTTTCCTCATATTTCTAAAGGAGCAATGGAGTATCTTTAATGAAGCAAGCATGGATACCCAATAACTGGAAAAGTAAAGGAGATTATAGTGCTAACTTTTAAGAAATTCACAATAGTGAACAGAGCAAAAGCCTAGAAATGAAAGATTACTAGTGCAAATGCATAGAAAACTCACAGATTGGAAAAAATTAAATATAATTGGGACTTGTGAAAATTTACTAGCCAAGTTAATATTTGAGCTGAGTTTTGCAGGATGAATACCTATTTGTACCCAGAAAGGAAGGAGAGAACTGATTTCAGACTCAGAGGAAAGTATCTGCTCTTTAGAACAAACTCCACGCTGTTGAAGTTTGGCGACAGACTTGTTATCTTGGAATTTTTGGTCTGATGAGATGAAAATGAACTGTTAAAGGTGAAATGAAGGAGAAGCTTTTATGCCAAACTAAATAGCCTGGCATTTAGTCTAGGTAATAAAATCTCATTGGGAAATATTTTAATCAGGGGAGACAGATGATCTGACTTTCATTTTAGAAAAATCACTTTGTTACCTCTACAGGGTCAGTTGCAAAAGGTCAAGGTTAGAATCGGAGTGATCAGTTAGAGAGCCTTTCTAATAGTTCTTGGAATTATTTAATATTGTAGAGTGAGATCACACTGCATATTGACTTAAATTAAAAAATGGGAAATTCAAATCAATAAATTTTCTTTTGGAAATTCATCAGTTCCATCACATTTTGCATGACAAAGTCAAGTGGAAAAGAAATTTTTGACCTTAATTTTAAGTAGAACAGTTTCTTAATATCAGGAAAGTAGCTACTTTATGTGTCTTGATACCTTTAAATATTCATCGTGGTGAGGAATTTACACAAAGCAAAGTATATTGTTGAGAAATGAGAATAATAATTTATATCTCTCCACTCTGGCTTGCAAAGGAATTCAGGTTCATTGGGCAGATCAGGGTGTTTTTCTCCATGTTTCATTTTTTTTTGGGGGGGGCTGTTTTTCTTTGTTCTTTTGCTTAAAACCTAATGAAGTTCAATATATATGTAACAAGACCCCATAAATGCAAAACTGAATTAAGTTCCAACTTAGCATTTATCTAGCATTTTAATGAACCCCAAAAGAACAAGCAATAAAACCAAAATAAAAGCTAGATTTCCATCAAACTAATAAGCTTCTGTGCATCAAGGGATATAAACAATAGGGCACAGAGACAACTCACAGGATGGTGGAACTATCCGCAAATTATACACAGAAGAGTCTAATGTGCAGAATATATAAGGAACCCAACAGCAGAAAGACAACCCGATTTTAAAATGGGTAAAATATTTCAATGGATGCTTCTCAAAAGAAGATGTACTAATGGGTAATAATTCTATGAAGAGCTATTTCATATCTCTAATTATCACAGAAAGGCAAGTAAAAACTACAATGCAATTTTATGCCATGCCACATAAAATTGCTGTTATCAAAAAGAAGCAGAAAAGTGCTGGTGAGGCCATGGAGAATTAGGAACTCTTATATACGGTTGGCGGGAATGTAAACAGAACATCCATCATGGGAATTTCTCCAAAAAATAAAAATAGATATATCACGTAACTCGGAAATCCCACTCCTAAGTGTACATCTAGAGGGAATGAAATGTACATTTTGGAAACATCTACATTTTTGTGCTTATTGAAACACTGTTTGTACAAGTAACATTTGAAATCAAGGTGCCCACCAAATGATGAATATGAAAAAAACAGTATACACAGGGTAGACTATTATTGAATTATAGAAGGATGAAATATTCTCTTGGGACAATATTAATGGACCTTAGGGGGCATTATGTTAAGTGAAATAAGCCAGATACAGAAAGAGAAATACTGAAGGATTTTACTCATATGTGAAATCTGAACAAGTTGCACAGCAGCCAGAAATAAAGAAGTGGTTACCAGAGATTGGGACTAGGAGTTAGTAGAGGATGTGAGGAGAGTTTGTCAACCGACACTACACTGTCAGTGCATGTAAGAAAAGTGCAAGTGTGTTAGTTGTGCCGTGGGTTGAGTGCAGTGAACAACAATATACACTGTTATTCCAAAATACTTAGAAGGGAATTCTTGAATGCTCTCACCACAAGTAAATGATTAACATCTGAGGTGATGGATGGAATAATTAGCCAATTCAATTAATAATAATATATTCATACACCAAATGGTCGTACTGAGCCCATACAAATGTGCAAGTATATGTGGAAGCAAAAATTTAAGATGTTTAAAAAACATCACAGACGTTTCTGGTTTTGACCTGGGGAATTAGGAAGATATGAGAATTAAAACATTCACTTCACTTTAGATTTTTTGTCTTTTTATTGGGAGAAAAATCTTGCTCTGCCCTTTTTCAGAGGATGCAAATAAAGCAAAGTATCTACCCTCAAGTTTCATTCTAGCTCTTTCTGTATGTATTAATACTTTAGAGCTTTGGATGCCTGTTGGGGGCACCAAGCTGCAGTGTGGATAGGCTGTGAATGAGGCTGGGACTCATGTGTAGTGATAATAAAATGGGGACCAGACCCATATCTAGTGAATAATTGCAGCCACTGGTCAGTTCCTTGCTCCACAATAAGTTATAGTTGCACTGTACACATGCTGACCCTAGATTTGGAGTGTCACGAGGAGCTCAGCATCACTCGGTCTGTTTAAAGGAGTTGCTATAATGATGAGCTAAAAGAGAAGGGCTGACAATGAAGCGTAATTAACTTTGAACACTCAGTGAACCTTTGTAAAGATTAGGGAGTGTTTTCTCTTTGAAGGCAGAAGAATTCTCATGTAGCACACAGAACTGCTCTGTGTGTACATAAATATTCGTATGTATATGGGGTTTTCATAAAGTCATCTTTCAGCTTCCTGCCAATGCCTCAGTGCTTTGCCAAGAAATGCTTGAGTACTTCTTGGTACTGGGAATTGAACTCAGGACTCTGCCCTTGCCACACAGATGCTACTGCCACTGAGCTGTATCCCCAGCCCTGCCAGCGTGCTTATAAACTGATCACTTTCCTTCTCAGCACAGCAGCAAAATAAACAAAATATTATTAATTTCTGCTCAATATCCTCTTCTCGCTGCTCATACTGGGCTCTGTAATTTCCTCTCATATCTGTTTTTGATTTTTAAAGAAAACAACAGCCATTTTCAAAAATATAAATAAAATACCTATAAATAGAATATAATGGCTTCTAAACATGAAAAAGTGGGTTGTTATCATGATGAGCTAAAAGAGAAGGGTTGACAATGAAGCGTAATTAACTTTGAACACTCTGTGTGGTTCAGTCATAGAGCTCCTCTTCAACACATTATGCCCAGCTCATTTTCTATAAACATGTTTTTGCTTTCATCTGTTTCCATGGAACAGATTTCTCTGCTATTTTTTAGAAATTATATGATTTTATAGATTTTGGAAAAATACTTTTAATGCATCCATCTTAAATCAGTGTTAGAGGTATGTCACAAATGATTCTGTTCTTCAAATGTGTTTTCTTGAATGGAGCTGATAATTGCAACTAGAGAATAAGTTACTGTTTTCTTTCTTTAAAATCTTAGCATTGTTCATGCAGAGATCAAGAATGTACAGAACTAGGTAGGGCAAATAGTTTGACATGCCCAAATGGAATACATTTATAATTAATTACACTTATATTTAAAATCCATAGCAACTTGGAACATGTACTTCTCAATTGTGCTACAAATTTTGCTAAGATATGTATTCTGTTAAGAATGAAAACCTAGCTTTACTGAATTTAATTTTGATCTTATAGCTTCAAGCCAAATAACCATCGACTTATAAAACTAATAAAAACCAAAAGACATATGTTCCAAGACAATGTGAAATATACCTATGTATCAAGTAGCAGACATAGACCAACAATATATGGATAGATGGTAATCAAGTTCATATCACATCAGGAGATCAATTTCCAGTTGTGAATTGGTACTTTAGTTCAGGTTTCTTTTTACATATGTAAGGAAAAAGCTAAAGCCTAGTCTTAAAATGACTGTCGTGCTTGTGAAGATTGATTGCTACCTGGCCGGGAGCAAGAGGCTCTGAAGGAGGGACTGGGCTGCAGAGGCACTGACTTCATCAATGCGTCCACAGCTGCATGAGCCAAGGGGAAGTTCAGTCTGCCCGGAAGAAACAGGGCTTGGGAACCAAACCTTGGGCACTATATGGGTTCTCTGGCTCCTTTCTGTCTAGCTCTTTCTATCTGGCCCAGCTTCCCATCTGCTATGAGTATAAACAACCACCAGTCTTGGCTCCAGCCCACCCTCTGCAATGGTATCTCAGTCTCAGAGTCAATCTATGGGCTGAC
Source organism: Octomys mimax (assembly GCA_002564305.1). Classification (NCBI taxonomy): domain Eukaryota; kingdom Metazoa; phylum Chordata; class Mammalia; order Rodentia; family Octodontidae; genus Octomys; species Octomys mimax. The sequence goes on from NDGM010970274.1 coordinate 5,134, forward strand.
ACCTCTGAAACCACTCTACCCTCCTCTGAGTTGTGCATACCAGGCCCTTGTCACAGCAACTAAAGCTAATACAACAGTGATAATAAACTCCTATTTACAAAGAACTAATAATGAAAATGATCTCAGCATATTATTTTATAAAGCAGAAGTTTTAATTAAAATTAGTTTGATGTTTCTTGAGTTTTAGTTCTGTATCTCCAGAATCAAACTGGACCACAGAAGGCATAGTCTTTACCGAAGATTCTCCATGACTTGTAGGACCCAAAGTGCAATCGTTTTACTTATCAAAGATAAACAGCAGTGCAGTAACATTTATCTTTAATATATATGAAAAGTGCATGGGCATGGTATGAATAAATTTGGCTACTTACACAAATGTGGAGGAGGCTGTGGCTTGAAATATTCTTTTTCAGACATAAACAGCAAATGGACTAAACTGATATTTTTAAAAAGGAGACTTACAAAGGGCTAGCAATCACATGAAAAAAAATGATCAACACTCCCTTTTCTTCAAGACTCTTAAGTCTACACAAAGTAATGGTATGTCATGGAGCAATTTGACTCCTGGAGCATTTTAACTGGCCAATCAGATGTAGTGTAGGCTTCATTGCTCTGCTTTTGCTCGTCAGCTGCAAGAAAATTTTGTGGGTTTTAATCTTACTTAAATACTGAATGAAAAATTAAAAAAAAATCACCAGGGAAATGCAAAACAAAACCACGAGATGTCAGTCTAAACCAGAGAGAATTATTGTTTTCTTTTGTTTTTTAAAAAAGAAGATGAGGATGTGGAGAAGTGGGCAGTCTTGCACACTCTTGGAGGGAAGGTAAGCTAGTACAATAGGCCTATAGCTAGATCTATCATCATGACTGATGACAGGCAGTCTGTGGAATTGTTGGTCTATGTCAGGCAGTTTGTTCTGCAGGTAGTTGAGGAGTTAAACAATGACAGCTTTTTTTTTTTTTTTTAATGGGAAGTGGGCTAAGATGTGAGAGGGCCTCAACTAATTGAAGAGGACCCTAAGTGGAGAGCTGGGTACAAACTAACCAAGAAGTAGAACAAGGGACTTTCCGTGTAGGTTAGAAAGCATACTTCACAATTAAAATTAGGGCAAGAATAAATCATAAGTATACAGAATAGCATGTGGAACACCTTAAAACAGGAAATGTGGTAAAATGAAAGAAACCGGAACAAAGGAACTCCTTGTTGCTCATGCTCTGGTGGTGTCCTGCCCAGTCTGTTTGCTGTATCCTGCTTTGCACTAAATTCTTTTGCTTTGAAACCAGTTCCTGGATTGTCCATGCCATTTGACATCCATAGTGTAGTCTGTACTAATTCTTCTCTACAGGTCTCCAAGAACTAGGAAAGGCCAGCTGACAGCACTGTCATTATGGAAAACAATGTAGAAATTCTCTAAAAAATGTAAAAAGGGCCTGTGAGATATCTCAGCAGGCTAAGCGCTGAGCCAGCCACCCAGACCAGGCATGGTGGTTCACGCCTGTAGTCCCAGCACTGGGGAGGCTAAAAACAGGAGGATCACTCACTATGAGTCTGAGCTTCGTAGTAAGATCCTGCACCAAACAAATTTAAAAGAAAGTAAAACTAGCACCATCAGGATTTCCAACATCCCACTCTGGGATACATACCCAAAGGAAATAGAATTAGGACATTAAAAAGACATCTGCATTTCTATGTTTATTGAAACACTGTCGTCAAATTATAGAATCCATGAAGATGTCCAGCCATCTATCTAGGTAGTCAGAAATATCAGGATGCTGGACTTCTCATGGGAATCATAGTATCTCCCAATTCTTGTGTCTTGGGAAACAGGTGATGTATCTGGCATCAGTTCAGCTAGGCCCAGGGTATTCATTCTTCTGCCTGTTCCCTGTAGGTCATTATAAGTAAAGTTGCTGCTGTCTGGTTTTAGCTGAAGAGGACTTATGATTGGATTTTTGCCTTTGTTATGACTCTGAAATCCATGTTTCTGTTCTTCTTGTCCATGTCTGGCAAAATTTCTAGTCTTTCACATAGCATCTAGCATGACTCTCAGGTTGGCTTGAGATTTACAGCTATACTTCTTCAACCATGGCAGTAAACATTTGCTTCAGGAACATCTGCCTTTCACAATATATGGCTGAGTATCACTTCACTTTCACTAATTGTAAATACGACCAGTCATTTCCAGACTTTAAGAAAACCACCTAGAATTAGTTTAATTTTTCTCCACTCTATGAAAATATATCACAGTAAGATAGAATGGACTGCACTATGTTGCTCTCTATTTCATGTTGTACACCTTTCTGTATTCTGAACTTTCCAGCATTTCATAGAATGACCATTTACATCTTTTAATTCTCTCGGGATTATTTTCTCAGAACTGGTTTTCAGCACATGTTGCTGCTTTCTCCAACAGTAGATAAATCTGTTGTCCTCCACTGACTGGCTCTGAAGCAGGATTCTACAGTCCAATGGATCTGGGAAATGCTACATACATTGTCCTCTCCTATAATCACATTATGTACTATGTCTTTAGAAAGCAGAGAACTGTTTTGATTAATATTTTTAGCTTTAGCTAACATAGGATGTATCTTCTTAAAAAATTAACAAGTTAAAAACATTTTTAAGTTGTGTGACTGGGAAGCTTTGTATATACCTGGTTTTGTGCAGGGATAGGAAGAGAGACTGACTGTCAAATCTTGATAGCTGCCATTATGCACTGAGAGTGGGTAAAGCTGTGAACTGTGGTTTTCAATGGCATGATGAAAGGAACTATCATTTCAAGAGTCTGTCATACAAAACACAGACTTCATGAAAATTTTTCTAAAGGATACTTTTTTCCTACCTCAGGTAGGTAGTATATTTATGAAAATGTACAAGCTTCCCAGGGAATTATATTCCTTTTAACAGAAACATGCAAAATAGAAAGGAGAGTATCTCATGTCAAGGCAGAGTATCTTGGAGCATAAGCAGAAAAGGCTTTGTCATGTATGAGATGTCTTAACCTCGGGCTTCATCAATACAATAGGAATAGTGACAGCAGTTTGTCAAAATTATTTTGAAATATAAGAGCAAGACTGTGTAAAATGCAGTCACAGCATAGGATTTATAAGAAATGCCAGTTTTCATACATAATAAGGTCATTCTTTCCTGATGGTAGCAGAAGAGACAGATAATTTGAAATTTAGGGTTTTTTTAAATATGCCACAAAGAAGAATACCTTAGTGCATGTTCTGCTTTAAATAAAAGGGAAGCACGTTCCCTGAACATATGTAGGACTGCACGTGGAGGGTGTTCAGAGTAGAATTCACATGTGGCTATGTTTACCTGCTTGCTCATACAATGAAAATTCCTCAGTATTTTTAATAACAGCATAATGACAAAGCAGTCCTACCTCCCTCTCATTGTTAGAGTGGAAGAGTCTTATTAATTTTCCAATTTTCTTTCAGTTTCTTTTTGTTTTATCTTCAGTAGAGATTCCCAGAACAGTTTTGAGCATTATAAATCTTTACTATTTCTGAGAATTTTTTTAACATTCAGTTACCCTGTTCTACCATATCATTTAATTTTACTCTATCTATCTATCTATATATCTATCATCTATCATCAATCTATGTATCTGAATGTCAATACTTCTTCCTGAAGTAGATTCTAAATGGCTATGGTATTTTAGCTATTATTTTCATTCTGTGAATGGTCTGTCACAATGCTGGGTATATGAAATGTCATTGGGTGCTTGTTGATTGCTTGCTAGCAGGACAGAGGCTGATAGACATGCTTCCTCATGAAAGGAAGGAGGCATGCAGCAGTCACAGACATCACACTGCAGTACAATTCTGACTACTTTATATGCTCATTTAACTGGCTTCCCCCCCCTTAGCACCTTTCTCATGCAAGACACTGTCCATAGAAAGATTGCTGACCTTAGCTCTTCTTGTAGATCCTAGTGCAGCGTTAGGGAACCTTTTAGCAACTGAGTGCCGAACTGCAACCCAAAACCCACCTATTTGTCCTACAGGGTGAATAGTGCAGTTAAATCTGAATACAGAGGTCATAGAAAGAAAAATTGTACATAAACATATTTTACCTTAAAAGGAAAACACAATAATACACGTGCCGTAGTTTCACCACCACTGAACTCCTAGTGTATTAGACTTTAGCTTCATGTTAATGGAAGTTTTTCCCAGACTTGAGGATGCAGTGGTAGTTTCAGCTGTCTCTAAACAGGGGAGAAGGGCCAGCCGGATAGTTCAGTGGACTGAAGAGCGTGCTTAGGCAGATGCAGAGGTTGGGGTTTGATCCCCAGCTTGCTGTGCTGTCCCCACCCCCGGGGCACGCTGAGATGAAGAGGGAGACTGGGCGAGTCCAAGCTGTGTAGTGAGACCCTGTAGGTCCTTTACTAAATACAAACCAAAACCAAAAACAAACAAAAAAAAACCACCAGAGGAGGAAAACATACCGTTATTGCCAATTCTTGTTTAAACTCAGAACAGGCTAACTGATTCAAGGCTTATATTTCTTGGAGTAAAGAAGCCTGAAGTGCAACAATATTTTTTTTTTTCACTTATTTAAAGTAAAACTAGTAGAACCATGCATAATCTCTCTCTCTCTGTCTGTCTGTCTGTCTGTCTGTCTGCCCCCTTACTTACCTTCCTCCATCTCTGTCTCTATCTCTGTCTCTATTCCAGGTCCCAGGGCGAGGCACTCTATCGCTGAACTATATCTCTAGCCATTTTGATGTTTTGAAACAGGCTCTCACCATGCTGCCTAGACTGGATTTAAATTTGTGACTCTCCTGCAAAGATTCCTATGAAGCTGGGATTACAGACATATGCCATTGTGTCGGAAAAAAAAAATCTTTATTTAAACTTTTGTGTTTGTTTGTTTCAAACCATGTTAAAATTTAAGCCTCCCATTGTAGTGAAGAGCTTTTGATAACTTCCTGAGAAATATCTCATCAGAGAGACTTCACCATTTGATGAAAATATTTTGTCCATGTTAAAGGAGAATGAATTATCCTACATAGCCACCTACACATGTCTAAATTTCTCCCTTGACTGAAAGGGTAGTGAAGAGATTTTCTTTCATTTTTTATCATAGGAAGAGCTAAAAATGATGAAAGGGAGTCTATGTGCTTATGCTTTTTGTTTCCACCCTTCTGAGATCACAGGAAATACTCTCTAAAGGAAACTAGTAAATATCTAAACAATTTTAAACTCTATCATCAATTTAAAAGTCTAACATTTAAAGGTTTTATAAAACAGATTGATAGCCTGATGTTAGTTATCATATCCTATTAAATTCCTTTATTGTCTTTCTCCAACTAAATCAAATCAATTTTAAAAAAATGTTGAAAGAGCATACCAAAAATCATAATTTTACCTAAAAATGTCTAACATATACAGGACAAATTGTATGAGTGTATTAGATGGTAATACAAGTAAAATTAGACCTTTAAATGTTAGACTTTTAAATTGATGATAGAGTTTAAATATTTCCCAGTTTTCTTTAGAGAGTATTTCCTGTGATATCAGAAGGGTGGAAACAAAAAGCATAAGCACATAGACCCCCTTTCAATTCTTATATTTTAGTCAAACTCAGAAATCTGGTTGAGAATATAAAACAATGACAGGAAATGTTCACAGCAAGTGACGATAATGGCAGTTGGTATAAAGTGCTGGTAGAAAATTTTCTGATCATTAAAATATTAAAAAATAAAAAAATATTAAAAAATAGTTTGGTTTAGGGCTAAGGAAATAGCTCCACAGGCTCCGTGTCTGCCTTTCCTTTGTACTGCCAGCCCCGGAACCCAGTGCCGGGCTGGCTACTGAAGCCTGGCGTCGTGGCACACTCCCATAATCCCAGCACCGGGAGGTTCACTATGAGTCTGAACTGCATAGCGAGATCCTGTACCAAATAAATAAAGATTAAAAAAATTAAAATAATAATTTGGTTTAAAGAACAATGAATTAGTTAAAGCATTAATGAATAGTCTTTAAAAGCTGCATGATTGTGCGCCATTACCAAAGAAAAGTGAGCAAATCTAGCATCATTTAGAAAGTAAAGTACTGTTCAGCCTCAGGCCTGCAGATCCCACTGCTTGTTGCAGTCTGCTTGCGAATATCCACACCAGCGGTCAGGTACAAAGGGGATCTGTGAGAAATTGAGAAATTCAGGTCAGTATTGCTATTCAAATTAACACCCAAGATCCACTTTCATTTCTCAGTAAATAGCTCTGACACACTCTCAGTTATAGTGTAAGTCTGTTTCTGCGCTCTTGTATTGGATATTTAGTTTTGGTTCATTGATTTCAAATTTCTGTAATCTAGTGATTAAAGTAGTTGAACTCTGATTGGCAGTGTCAATGGCAGATGTAGCTGCTTAAATGATTTTTTCATAGTGGAAGAAGAGACCAGTAAACATTCAGTGGTCATCAGTTGTTCTTTATTACTAAAAAGAAGTACTCTTCCCTCTGACCTCAACAAATCAACAAAAAATGTGGATATGAGAAAAACGGTATATTTCAATTGTTTTGAAAGTATTATTTTAATAATTGTGGTATTCAATTGAAACTAATACACAATGAACTCACACAGAATAAACTAGTACAGCTTTTAAACCTGTTTTATAATAATTTGGACTATTTTTGATTACAGTGATTTAAAATTTAAGTAACATTGGTGTTTTCTTCTAATTGAATGATGTTTCGCTGTCATTCTGCCTTGTAGATTTCATGGGACTGATTTTGCTTTAGTTGTGGCATGACTGATGCGGTTAGAGGTCAGTGAGCGGTCATTTCCACAGAACTGAATAGTCAGGAAGAACACAAGTATCGTGGGTTTTACTTGGTATTAAAATTCTGTGCTAACTCTCAGGAAAAAAGCAACAGTGTATGCATTCAGTATTTTTAATGTGGCATCTATGTCAAAGTTCCTTTTTTTTTTTTTTTAATGTCACTGTCACCTCGCCTTTACTATTGAAAATCCAGGACGTACAGGTTTACCCCAAGTACTGTTGGTGTGGACGGGCATTCTCTCTCGGGATTCAGGAGGAGTTCTGTGTGCTCCTCTTTCTCTTGTCCTTGCGTTCATAGATGTTTAACACATATGTGGGTCCTTGATGGATCAAGAACATAGGAATTAGTTTTTTGTATGGCCTGTGTTGAACCAAAGGTTTGGTCTCTGTTTCATCCCTCAGCATCTTGCACGCGGCTGATGAGAGCAGCTTTGGCACTATTCTCTTGTACCTTCCTCATCTCATTGTAAAAGTATGAGCAAAGCACTGCAAAGCCTGAACTAGCTGATCTTGAAAAGCTTATTTTATCATCACTGATCCCATCAAAGGTCTGTTAGTGGTCTTGTGCATAAAGGGATGCTTTCTAGGATGGCCAAATAGCTCAGTGGATTAAGGCACCTGCAAGCAGGAGCAGGGGCCAGGGGTTCGATCTCCGGACCTGCAGTGCCAGCCCCGCTCCTAGAGCGCACTGAGATGACAATTAAGACTGGGCTGGTGGCGCATGCCTGTATTCCCACCTCTTGGGAGGCTGTAAACAGGCGGATCACTATGAGTTCAATCTAGTAGTGAGACTGGAACACCCTGTATACCTTTTCCTAAAATACAAAACAAAACAAATGGATGCTTTCTTAAGCTCTCTATTATCTGCTCTTTCCCACAGATAAAGAGGTCCTCTTTCCCGTCCCCTGTCTAATTACCTATCTCCCTATCTCTAAGTCACTTTTTTGCATTGTGGAGGCAAAATACTCATCCCCCAAGGTTGAAGGAGGAAAGGTGTATCCTGTCTCAAAATCTGTAGAGGTTTCAAGGCATAGCTAGCTCCAGGGCTGAGTGGCAGGGCACAGGGGAATCGCGTGGGAGAAAATGTTCATGGCAGGCCCAAGCCAGTATAGCAGCAAAACAATAAATAAGCTGCAGCAGCACCTCTCTCTGTCCTTTATACTCAACCCAGGCTACCTGCCCTTAAGTGGGTAGTACTCACACCTAAAGAGAGGGAGGCAGCCTTAATAGCAGCGCCACACATCCTAGATCCAACTGTCTCCGTAAAGCTCCACCTACGACCACATCAAGCTTCGGGTGGGCCTCTAGATGCGAGCAAAAGCATCCTATCATACCTACTCAACTTTTGAGAATCCATTGGTCCTTCAGGTCCTTTAATTCCTGGGAATAAAGTTCTCTTCTTTCAGTTAATAGACTCCTTTGTATACACAAAAGCACAAATCAAGTAACTTCTCCAATAGCACATTGATGCCTTTTACCCCAACTTCTTCTGGAGCACATTGTAGCAACAATACAGCTGCTCTAGAGAATAGTATCTGTAGAATTGTATTATTCATATTGCATCATCAGTCAAATAGCTATATAACTCAATACATAGTTCTTATAAATATTTGATAAATCTGTCAGTGCAACTTGTACATCATTTTAGATTTTGGTGTACGCATAGCCGATATTTGCCCTCGTTTCCAGTTATCATATAGTGGAATGAGCCCTGGAACACTTCAGCCTGACTAATTTGTGGCCTGTCTTGAACCTTCTGTTTTATTATCAGTTACTTACTTGAGTGTACAAATAAGTTTCTTCATGAATATTTATGAAGAAATTTTGGCATCAAAATGCAAAGGAGAAAAATAGCAATAAACTCAGTAAATGAGAATTGATAATGTATATTTTATATTGTTAAAATGGTTTTTATGATTTTGAGCATCTGTTCAAATTGATTTTCATGATTTCTTACAAAAATATTTAATCATAATAGCAGCTGGCTCTGTTAAGAATAAGTATTACTTGTTTGAATATTAACTTGGCATTAGTATCTTCATCAAGTAGAGAAAGTTCAGAACATGCTTTGTAAAATTTGTTAAAATAAGCAACAAAATACCATGCTTGAGTATGGCCTATAAGGTGGAAGGGCTTGTTTATTATTATTTTTTGAACTATGTATATGTCATATATTGGCACACAAATTATATATATATATATATATAGTGATAGAATATATATATTATTTTTAGATTAATTTATTATCATTTATTTATTTTTTCATTTTATTAATTTTATTGAGAAACAAATAGTAATGAAACAGGTTAGTAATGAAACAGTTTCAAAACAGGTTAGTAGGACAGTTACAATAATTCATACATTGCATATTATTGTCTTTGTAGTGGTTATTCACAGTACAAGATGCAGACATGATATCC
>NDGM010970296.1:0-14615 GCA_002564305.1 Octomys mimax
ATATATATATATATATATATATATATATATATATATATGAAAATATGTGTAAATGTACAAAAGATTCCCAAAAAGATATAAAAAAGCTTGTACATATGTCTGGAATTGTGTACAAATTGAATCTGTATTTATAAACCTCATTTACATTTACCAGTGAAAGCACATATACAAAGATATGTCTGAAGCTAGCAGTCTGTGTGCATAGCACATACAGGTTTATGTGAGATCAAAAGGTTTCTGCTGTTTCTATCATACTTCTAAGTATTCATTAGGAAAATGTGTGTGTCAGAAAATAGTATCACTCATGCTTAAATATGTCTCAGCATATATAAATGAAACATGATATGGTGCCAACAGAGAGACTGTCCATTAACATTATTTATCATTGATAGAATTAAATAACCCATGCAAAGCCCTGGTAGCATTTCTTACCATTTTATTTAACACTGTTTTGACCAAGAAGCATTTGGTAAATGCACATAGACACTGCACATAACAACAAATTCATAATTTGTAGGCTATAATATACAACGCACAAGAAATAACAGAAGAGTGTCATCTAAAAAATTCCAACTGTTGCCATCTTTCATTGGGCTCAATTGCCCCTCCTCCCCCAAACCTGATTAAAACCCATCCCTTCACACTTCCCTAGGCGGTCTCTGCATTTGTACTAAAAAGAGATAAAGTGGAGGGTGAGGATTTGGGGAAAGGGAAGAGATAAGACCAAGACCTGATCTCTGGAATGTGTCTACTCCTCCCAGTCTGTCAGAGGCAGACCCAAGCCCCAGCATGTGTTAAAACAGGGTGACCAAAGGAAGCATTTTTATAGGTTCTGTGGACCCTCAGGTTGACTGACAAAGTTATTCATTCAGAAGGAGGAAAAGGAGCACTGCACTTATCAATTGAGTGGTAAATCCTTCCTGAAAAGATTCATAGAAATAGCTCCCCACTCCTCTTATTTAAAAGGAAAGTATATCCTTCCCAGAGCCCGAGTAAGAAAAGCCTGCACACAGGCACAGGTCTGACAGCTCACCTTCCAGAACGGGTGCCAGCTCTTGGACCAGAGTACAGTGCTTGCTCCATGATGAATGGCCTGAGGGAAAGGAAAGCTACAGAGCGGGGAAAGCTGTGTCTCCATCTGTAAAGCCAAACTGGGACATGAACAAGAAGATGGCAGAACTACACATGAATGTGATACAAGCTGGAAAATGCTTCCTCACCAGACACCAGGCAGTAAAAAGAAACTGAATTTAGTCCACACAGATGACAAATAAATGGCGCTTGCAGGTCTTTCAAACTTGCCAGAGACTTCATCTTCCGAGCCAGGGCTGCAATCCCACACAGAACCTCAATGCTCTGCTCTCTAGCATTCGTGGCTACCATCTCAGGCTTCCTCTGGCAAGACTGAGATGAGGCGTTCCTCCCCCTGCCCGAGCTCCTGAGGTTGATGTTTCCCGGTGCCTTTTCTCCTATTGAGAAAGAGTAAGAATACGAGGCATAGGAGGCCTAGTCCGATTTGAACCACAGCTGGACTCACCCAAACCCTGTTCCCCAAGCTCTCTGCTCCTTAAATCCTCTTCCACCATCCATAAAGCAGTCATGGGGACTAGCTTTTCAGATAGCTTGGGTCCCAGCAGGTTAGGGGGCAGCTGAATGCCAGGTGTGTCGGCTTCTCTCCTCTGAAATCAGACACTGGCTCTCCAGAGCCTGGTGCCATGGCTGTTTCCTAAATGAAGAGAGAAAGAAAAAGAAGAAAGTTTCCTAATGTTTAGATTCAAAGTGAGAACAGTGGAAGCACCTAGCAGTGTGTGTGCGCTCCCCAGCACACACACACACACACACACACACACACACACACACTCACTCATGCCCTGTCCACACAGACAAGATCATGAATCATCTGCACGGAGGAACATGTCAGCGTTCAGTACTATTCTCAGAGGCCCAAGGTTTTCAGCCAAATCCCGGGTCTGTGCACAAGGACACTGCGTAAATCCCTCCCCTTATGAAAGGCCAGTCTGAGCAGATGGGACCACACTTAAGTAAACTGTAAGAGCCCTCCCTTCACCCAGTTCAGAAGGAGCAGCAGGGGGCTGGCCCTAGCAGCCAAAAGCAGGAAGCAAGCGAGAGAGCCACAGAAGCTGTTAATTCTGAGGCTCTCCTGTTCACATTTCTAACTTATCTCTCTAAGGGGAAGTGTCCCTTTGACCACAAACTCCCCCTTTCTCTCCCCAAGGGGAAGTCAGAGCATGCAGTCAGAGCATGCAGCAGGAGAAGCCTGCTGCAGAATAAGTGGCAGCCAGAAGTGAGAAATCAAACAGGCCCACGGGAGAGCTGGCACTCCAGGAAGTGCGAGGCAAGGGCTTCCACCCAGTCTATCTCCAGGCTAAGTCTAGGGTAGTAGCATAGCAACTCCACTTTTTGATAACCTCTCTCATTACTATGTATTCAAAGAAAACTGTTTTAAAAGAAGAAAGGACCACTACAGAGGTGGAGGCTGTCACCTGGCCGTTTCCTTTACCCCGTCTGTCTGGCTGCTCTTGTAGCCAAGGTAACACCTTGATGGTCCATGGCATACTGATTCCCTCCCCAGTCTCTGCTCTTCTCCCCAGGTATGTCAGGAAGACACAAGGCAGGTGGACAGAGAGAGAGAGACAGACTTGGGCACCCCAGGTGCTCACCAAGAAATGCATGGACTGTGAAATTACATCAGGGCTGGACAACTTACCACCACACTGGAACCCTTGGGGTACTGAAACAATTAACTTGCTAATCAGCTACACCTTGCTCTTTCCTTTCTTCCTGGAAAAAACAATTGCAAATCGCCTTCCCATCAGGTTCTTATGTCAGTCATTTGGAGACAAATGATGCTTTTGAAGAAATACATGCTCTCCTGCCATAGAGACTGAAATGGGGCAGAGGGAGTCAAGCCTCTTCTTTCTCCCCACCCTTTCCCACCAGACCTCCAGGGGCACACAGAGACAGAACGTTTCTAGCGATGCATGATTTTTTCCACCCACAGCATACAGCTTTTCCATCTCCCCTAAGCTTTCTCCTTTTCAGCTCTCTTTAGACTACTTGCTGGCACTAAACAGCCAAGATCCACGTAAGAAAAGAGGATTGATTAGAATAGTAATAATAATCCCTGGCGTCCATCCGGCTTTAGCATTTACAAAGTGTTTTCACATATTATCTTATTTGGTTAGAGGAGTTCAGAGCTAGATGGGACCTCAGCAATCATTTAGCCCATTCTCCTTGTGTTACAGATGGGGAAACTGAGGCCCAGAAAGTTCATGAAAGGTGTATCCAGGTCCCTCTGCTCATTGCCTAAGAATCCTATGTTGCCTGAGATTTTCTGAAATGAGAGAAAGATGATGATTTTTTTTTTTGCTCTGTAGAAGATATCAAAAAATCAAGAGAGAAGGACATAAGGATGAATGAAAGTTACTCCTCTAAAAAACTGGTTTGGGGTGTTGAACTGAAGGGAGTTATTGAGTCTAAGTCCTGAATGGGATACGTTAGCTAACATCTCAGTCCCTCTTTCCCCTTCACTTCCCCAGGTTTAAAAATATGAACATTATGTAATTTGGGATCTGAGGTTAATGTGAGGGCAGGCCAGCAAGGGGGACTTTTCTTAGATTCAAATCTGGCATCTATGACTCAAGGGTTTGCAACATAATGGGTTGTCTTGTGCATGTGTGTGTCCACGCAAGACATTAGATTTAGTGGTGAAAAACAGTCATCTTGATCCTTTCACAGATCAGGGATTTGCAAATTAATAGCTCTTTTCCCCCAAGGCTCTAAGGAGGTTAAAAAAGATTTCTAGAGAAGAAGAGGAACAGAGGGCAGAAATAAAGCTGGAAAAGAGACAAAACAGACATGACACTGCCAAGAACATACTTTCCTGTGAAAGGTGTAGCGTGTGTGTGTGTGTGTGTGTGTGTTAGTGTGTTTTGCTGTGGGTCTCTGCATTTTCACAGGGCTGTCTGCCCCCACTGCCCGAGCCTGTTGGAAGGTAAGCGGTTCCTTTGTGTGTTCGTTTATTACTAAGCCCAACTCTTTTCCCTCTAAAACTCCTTCTTCTCCCTGTTGAGCTGACCATGCTTGTGGATTTATGAAGAGAGATGTTTTAGCAGAAATCCCCCAGAGTGTCCCATCAGCCCTAAATCCCAGCCCCGCTCACCCCCCCCCAAGACCCCATGACACACAGCATGCCAACACGGCTTCCTCTTGCCTATGCATTAGCCATCCATTGTGGCAACCTGACATCTCTCACACATAAAACCGTAAGAGAGAAATAAAATATCTGTCTCTTGGCGAAAATAAAGCTTTGCCTCCCTCCTGATGTATAGGATATAAAATAAAGCCACGGCTCCAATAGTGGCTTTTCCTTATGCTGGAGTTGCCTTTGCGCACACGGAGACAATGAAGACGGATGGTCTGGGACGAGACCCGGCCTCCTGGGGCCGCCTTCACCCTCTTTTATTATAGTCTCTCCCCCTACCTTGCCTTTTTCTTTCTTCTTCACTTTCTTTCCTTTCTGGTTCGGATTTGCCTTTCATATGCCCTTCTCTTTCTCTCCCCTGGAACTTTATTTCTTGTGTTCACTTTCTTCCAAAGCATGGTGGAGACCGTGAGAGGGGAGCCAGGTTCTTCTCCTTCTCTCGTGTGCCTGCCGCCTCTCCTGGCCTCCCCCTATTCCCCATACCCAGCTCTCTCTGGGCCTCCAGCCTCCAGGACTACTTTTGCTGTTACTTCTGGGGATTAGCTTTGGCTAGATGTACAAATGTTCCCTAGGGATAATTAAGAATGTGCTTAGTGGGGGCAGGGGTGGATTTTTTTTTTTTCTGGGAAGCTGTCCTTCCCTCCACCTCGCCCTCCTCTCTCTGGGCTGGGTGGTTTACAGATCTCAGCACCTATTTATGTAGCCTCTGAGGAGGCCAACAGAGCAAAGCTACCACCTTGCAGGGGTGAGAGCTGACACTCGCCTCCCAAGGCCAAGCCTCCAAGCTCCATTACCAGATGGACTGTGGCCCTGGGCCCCTGTAGCCCTCTCAGCACTGAGGGGCTCCTTCAACCTCCCTGACTCTTCTGCATAGTCCTGAAAACTGAGGGTGTTGTGGAGCAGCCTCTGGGGTCCTCTCCACACTCACAGAGAGAGGCCGGGACTGTACCAGGCATAGTCCCGGAAGCACAGACACGACCTCCTTCTTGTTCTCTCCCACACTTGATACCTCTCCCATGGGACACGGTTTCTGTGTTTTTCTTCTGTTGTCCCTGGAGGTCTCACTTTTGCTGGACGAAAACTGCTCCCCCCTGTACTTCTATCCCCCAGTCTGTCCCCACCAGCATGCATTTTTCTCAGGTCTCTCCAAGATCATTCCTCTTCCTGGTATCTCTCTGTCTGTCTGTCTGTCTGTCTGTCCAGAAGGCTGTTTCCCAACCCATCCAACGCCCCCTTGCTCTACTGGGGACTGTAAGAGGCATCCCAGGTCCCTCAAGAGTAAGCAGTGACTTAAACAAGGGGAAGCTTAGGGACTGGGCGCTTGGGGAAACAATAGGGGAGAAGGAACTGTGGTGTAGCTGAAGAAGGCGCCCGGCAGAGAGGCAGTAGGTGGCTTTCAGCCGCCCAGCTGTGGGGTGTGTGCGTGTGCGTGTGTGTGGGGGGGGGCAGGCCAGCCTCATCTGAAGAGGCCTTTTTAATGCTGCCCAAACCTGGAAGAGCAAGGCAGCAACATCTATTGAACTGAAACCTCCCCCCAACCAAAAAAAAAAAAAAAAAGGAAGAAGCAAGGAAAAGAACTTAACGCTGCCAAATCCCGAAAGAATTCAATCTCAGTCCCAAAGGTTATTAGCTTTGGGGTGATTCTCTGTCCTTCTCTCTCTCTTTTCTCACTTGATATCTCTCCAGATATCGGCGGTGACCACTGCCATTAGGTAAGGGGAGAGAGTCAATTAGTGAGAGGATTAATTACTCCCAGGCATGAGCCCCGTTTGTCTTCCTTACCGGGTGTGAGTGTGTGCTCAGACAGAGGAACATGGGCAAGCACCCAAATACACATTGTTGTCACGCTGTCTTAGACGTTTTATTTATTTGTTGGATTCCTGCCCAGAACTGCATACACGCTTTTCCACGGGAGCTGAGTCTCCCACCAAACACGCTGCCTCCTTTTTTCCCTTGCTTGTCACACACCCATATACCCTCTGGTCCTGAGAGAAGCCCACCTGGGAGCCCCACGGTCCTCTTCTTGCTGCCTTTTTGTTGTTAGGTGTCTTCTTGGGTCTCTTCTGTTTGTTTTACTGCACTGCTCCACGTATTTCTCCTGACATATCTTTACTCCCTTCATACCTGTGTGGGTTTTCTATGCTTCTCCTTTTCTCAGCTTTCCTACCCTGATTCGATTTTCTCTTCTCTCCTCACTTGTGTCTCTTTTCCACAGGGCACGCTCTCCCTTCAAGACCGTTCACGTCCAGTCTTTGCTCTTCGGCACTGTGGGTCAAGCTCGTGGCTGCACCTGTCTGTCCCCACCCCTAGGGTCCTTCCAGGCTTCCTAGGAAGCCAATGTCCTTTACCTAGTCCTGCTGTGACACCTGGCCTGCTGCTGCTCTTTCTCAACCTCGATTTCCCTCCATCATGCCCAAAGCTCACTTGCAAGCTGCAGCCAGAGGCAAAGTACATACCCCACAAGAACAAGGTGTAACCCCCTCCCCTGCACCTTCACACCTTAATAGAGCACTGATCTTAGGCAAGTCCTCTAACTTGGGTTTCCTGTCCAAGAAAGTGACTACCACCCATCTGCTCCCCCATCTTTGGCCCCCTTATTATGTGGTTCAGGTGAGACAGTAATATAATAGTAAAGTACCAAATAGATCTTTTCATAAGAGAGTGATGGGGTGAGATTAAGGCAGCCTGATCCAGGAGAGAGAAAAGGTCAGGTATCAGAACCAAAAGACTGCAGCCTAACAGTCCTATGCATCGCCAAGCCATGTCCTCTTTTGAATCTGTGCAGAGTTTGCATGTGGGTGCAGCAGGTTAGTTTCTTCCTTCCTCTCTCCAGGTGACTTGGTACACCCAATTTCTACTGCTCACAATACGGTATCTGCCTACCGCCAGGATATCCCCAAGGGTCTACTTTCCTAGGCTTCGTAGGCCTTTTCTAGGGGCAGCAGCTGGAGATGACCAGGAATAGAAAAGAAGTGGCCATGGGTGGCTGCATCTCCGGGATCAATATTAGCTGACAGAGGCTAGGTAGGCTGGGTCCTTGCTCTGCTCAGGTTACTCAACCATCGAGGAATAAGTGGGCCTTGACCAAGGAGACCACCAGAGGAAAGGGGGCAAGAGACATGTGTTTGGCCCCCAAATAGGCTGCCTGAGGAAAGCCAACAGATACTGTATCCATCCCCTTTCCCAGATAGGGTCTTTCTTCTCTGGCTGATTGTCAGGGAGCTTCTCAGAAAAGAAACTAGAACTGTGAAAACCACTTCCCAAGCTCACTGGAGCCTTTTCAGAGGGTGTCATGGGAGTGAGGCTGAAAATTCTTCGGCCACAGAGTAAAAGCTTTGTCTCCAGATTGAACCTCCCAGCACAGGCTCAGAATTCACACATCTTGGGCCGTGACAAGCATCTGTGTCTGTGTGACTCTGAAGGAAGGAATTGGGGTAGGAAAGGGCTGTGTACCTGAGGACTGGAACTGTGAGTGACCAGGACAGTATGGTGGTAGAGGTGGAGCAAGCAGGTTATTGCTGGTGCATGAAGGAACTTTCATATTTAATGCAGAACTGTAAGGAAATAGTTCCGAGATGGCAAATTTAGAAATCTGAGTCAGTTTTCTCTCCACATCACACTACTGATTATATTTTAAAATAAAAGCTCAATGGAAACGAAGCAGGTAAAAACTTGAGTCTGTGTGCCCGTTGTGGTGGAGACTTTAAATCTGGACTGTAACCCTAGAATCAGGAGCCAAGGGGCGAGCCTTGCACCGCGCTCCTCCAGCCCCTTGTAGACGCCAGGACTGGCTTTGAGAACTTGTTTACTATGCCATCTGGACACCCGGCCAAGCAGAGCCCTGAGCCCTAGAGCCAGCGTCCCCTTCCTGCTCCAACTCCCTTACCACGCTAAACCCTCCGCTGGGGGAAAGGGGGGTCTTCTTTTCCCCACATCTAGGTCCTGCAGTCCTTGCACCCACAAACGGACAAAACCACCTCTTTCTGCCCACCGAAGAACAGCGCCGGGCTCAGGTTTGGAGAGGGCCAGCAGCCAAGTCCAGCTGTCGCCCTGTGGGTCTCCTGCAACCTCTCGCCAGCCCCCCACCCCCTTGGCCCCTTTGCTTTGCATGAGAAGGACCCCAGCTGGGGTGGGGTGGGGGCAGCCACCTGGGACTCAGGCTGCTATAGATCCCAGAAAGCGGCGGTTGGGTGGAGGTCTCTAGCTGCGAGCGAGCGCACTGGGGGAGGGGAGCAGCGTCCGGCCAGACTGGCCCTTCCTCTAGGGATTCACCGAACTCAGCAGGGTAGGAGGCACCGCCCCCGGGTCCGCCGGGTGGGAAACGGGGAGCCCGCGTTACGCTGCTCTTAGCGCCTCAGATGGTGCTGGTGTCAGTAGGCTTGCTCTTGAAGTGTCGGGTCCGCAGGGAGCGCGCGAAGCCAAGTCCGAGCCCGAAGAACCCGCAGAGCCCGCCTGCTCGGTGGGGAAACCGCATCCTTCATCGCTTGCGCTGCCCGAAGCTCAGGCCTGGGAAAGGCTGGCGAAGGGATTGGTGCGCGAGTTATCTAGCCCCTGCTCTGCCCTGGCCCGCAGCAGGGAGCCTTCACCCAGGTGTGTAAGTGCAAGAAGGTGCAGCGACGGCATTAGAAGCCGGACTCCCTGAGGTCCGGGCAGGTGGGGCAGAACGCCAAGGAGGCGCGCGGGCGGCCGTGCTGACTTCGGTTTCCAACGAAAAGGAACGCTGGCTACGAGGCAGGCGCTGCCCGCTGGCCTCGGGGTTGCAGGCGCTGCCCGCTGGCCTCGGGGTTGCAGGGGCGTTGGCAGAGCTCCAGATCCTGCCGAACGCCAGCCAAACTCGCTCCCGCGCCTTCCCAGTTCGTTCGAAGAGGGTAGTCTGTTTGCAGAGCCAGATTCCCTGCGACCCCAGATTCGCTGCAACTGCGTTTTTGGCGCATTTCCCTTGACTAAGTCTCTACCCGCTTCTGAAAGGCTTCACTTGACTAGCGAAGGTGATCAAAAGGGCAGTTTCAAACAACCGGCTAATCCTGGAGGGCCTCTCTCCTTCATTCACTTCCTTCTACATTAGAAGCTGTTAAACCCTCCCAATACACAGCCCGAAAAAGAAATGGGGAGCGAAAGTGGGACTACGCGGCCCTGTCGCCTTCGAACTCTAGATGAGAAAAATCTGGCTGAATCCTAGAAAAGTGCAGTGATAACGGAATTTGGGGGTTGACTTGAGGGCGCCAGGGAACCAGATTAATGCATGGATGCTGGGGTTCTCAGGGAGCGGATCCGACCCCCACATCTAGATATATCCGCTTCAGCGGGCGCGAGTTTACACCCGGAGGGAATTAGGGATGTTTGTGTCACCTAAGGCGTGACCTCTGCGAGGTATGGTTGGCTGTTGTTTGGGGAAGCTGGTGGCAGCCTGGAGCTTGGAGAAGGGAAGACTGGAAGCTGGAGCGCGCCCTGCCAGTTCGCTGCACACCTCTCTCCATTGCAGCCCCTCTGAATAGCCATTGGGAACCTCCTCCTCCTCTTCCTTCTCCCTCCTACTGCCACTACTACCACCACCCCCAGCTGCCGGAGCCCCGCGGCTTCCCGCCTAGTCGTTTGTTTTTGTTTGTAAAAGGCGTCTCCGGATCACAATTTTCTCACAACTTCGCGCCAGGGTTGCAACTCCCTACCCGAGGCGCTTCTCCACCCACTTCTTTCCCCCACCCTGGCGCCGCGGCCCTGGCCTGCCCCTCCCCCACCAGGAAACAGCTGGAGTCAACTTTCTGAACGCGCGCACTGCGGGAGACCGACATCCCGAACAGACACCCGGACTCTGCGGACTTTGGATGCATTGGGGGAGGGGGCTCAAAACGACCGGTGTAGGGAGATTTAGCTGCCAAGCGCCCCCTATCTCTCCAAGGATTTGCTCTGTGTTAGGGCCAAACTTTCATGCTAAAGCAGCAAGAAAATAACATGCCACCACCCGGAGAATTGCAAAGTCAAGGAGTGCACCGGAGTCTCCCGGGTTCCCGTACCCAATTGCACCCCAACCTTAGACTTGCTTGGTCTGGGATCACCCTACGATCCAGCAGAACTCTGGCCTCCGGCGGCGCCTATTCTGGCTCTCTTTCAGTCCCTCCCACCGAAACCGAGGCCTTACCGGAGTAGGAGGGGGCCCGGCACCTTGCAGCTGGTCGCCCGCGCCGCCCGGGGCCGCGGGTGCCGCCGCCACTGATCCTCTAAACGCGGTCTCCCCGCACTCTCCCGGGCCGAAGGATGCAGAATGGTTTACAGAGGCACCGCGAGGCGCTGATTGGTCGCGGGCCTCCGTGACGTCGGCGGGCGCTGCATTAAGGCGAGGGGGCTTCCAGAGCTCAGCCAACAGCCAGGAGCAGTGACCGAGCCGCTGGAGCTGGGGAGAGACGCGCCGGGGCGGTGGACTGACCCAGGAAGACCAGGAGCCGAGGGACGCGGGTCCAGAGAGAGCCAGCAAGGAGCTGCGGCCGGGTCGGCGAGAGCGGCGGTACGCGCCGAACTGTTCCAGACTCTGGTTTACAGTGGTTGCTGCGCCAGGACATTATTTTAAAGCTTTCCAAGCTGCCCCCTCCCCTCGACTCTTCCCGCTGCAAAAGGGAAAAAGAGAGAAAGAAGGAGACTAAAAAGAAAGTCCAGATTTGCCTCCACAACGAGAAAAGGGGGGAGAGGAAAAGCGAAGAAAGTCGAGCGCCTGTTCGGCTGGACGCAGGCAGCCAGATCGTGGGCCGAGCGATGCGGGGCTGCGCGTCTAGGCAGCCGCGATTTGTGACTGGAGCCACGATGCAAGGCCAGGCATACTGAAGAGTCGGACCGTGTTGTCTCCCCCAAGGAGTCCAGGCGCCGGGAGGGCCGCCCCGAGGACACAGAGGCCGTCTGGCAGGCCACTGGCCGAGGTGACCGGGCTGGGGCGGTGGGGAACGAGCGCGCGCGCCTGGCAGCGTGCGCCCGAAGTTGTCCCTCTCGGTTTTCGGTTGACACAAACACTTCTCCAAAAAGGGGGGAAAACCCTAAGCAATAACAGCAATTACCACCAAGATCTGCTTCAGTCCTGCCTTCCCTCCCACTCCCCTCGGCCTCCCCCCGCTCCCTCCCCAGGCCCAGCACCGGCGCCGCACGCCACGGGCAGTTTAGAATCCAAAGCTTCTCTACACGTTTTCTTTTCTTAAAAACAAAAAAAGAGGGGGAAACCTCGGTGGTGGGCAGGCAGGTACGCACACACCCGCCTTCATACCCCGACAAAAGCAGATGCACTTTGACTTCTGACAGCTCTACCTCAAGCCGGAGAGAACTCAGCGGCGCATTCCGCGCAATCCGAGCTAGCGGTGTCTTCCTCTTCTACATCTCCGTTTTATTTATTTCCGTTCCTGCCGCCGTTCTGCCGTTCTCGGTGACCTTCATTCCTCCACGGGCTCTGGGCAGAACAGTCCCTTTCTTGCCCGCCTGAGGCCCCTTCTCCTTACCCAGGAAGCCGAGGTGGCGTTTCTCAGTCCCGTGGCCCTGGGACTCCCAGGCTGTCGTCCTCTATCCGGTGTCCTGCCTCCGCCTTCTTTTCCCCTTTTTGATTTCCTGGTGCGGGTTTTGGCTTGCAAGGCGGAGTGTGTCTCCTCTTTTTGGAGGGACTGGGGAGCTGGTGCCAGTCGTCTTTGGGAGTCATTCCCTTGGCTCTACTTGCCCTTGTCTCTCCTGGCCTCCCGACCAAACCAAAGACCATGGTGCACTGTGCTGGCTGCAAAAGGCCCATCCTGGACCGCTTCCTCTTGAATGTGCTGGACAGGGCCTGGCATGTCAAGTGCGTCCAGTGCTGTGAATGTAAATGCAACCTGACCGAGAAGTGCTTCTCCCGGGAAGGCAAGCTCTACTGTAAGAACGACTTCTTCCGGTGAGTAGTTAACCTGAGTCCATGCTGCTCCCTCCCGAGGGCCTTTCCCGTCAGCTTAAGATCAGAGGTCGGCGTGGCTCAGGCAGCAGTGTTAGGAGCTGCCTCTGGAAGTGAGGGCAACCAAGTCTCTGGGTGCCTGTCTCTCCAACAGCTGGTGCACTGGGAGCCTGGGGTAGCAGCCTTACTTGCATTCTGGAAAGTATGGGTCCAGGCTTGGCTGCACATGCCGGGAAGAAAGGCTCTGAGTCTGCCTCCATTCAGAAGACCATTGAAGCTTGGAAGAGATAAGCTATCTTGGGGGGTTCCTAACGCCAGCCTTCCCCAAACCAGCTCTCCAACAACTGCATTCTCCTGGCCTGTGGGGTTGCTTGACCCTTAAGGCTGAGCTTAGAAACCTAAGCTCACTCCCAGGCATTGCCTTTTGCAATGGTCTTGGTGAGAACAGTGGATGGAGCCTTTGGGTAGAGAGTCTCTGCCTCCTACCCAGATATTGGGCTCAAGATCAATCTTGCACAACCAGGAGCTTTCTTGAAACATATACTGGCTCCCAAGCAACTAGACCTGGGCAAACTACTGCACTAGAGCTTGTGAAGTGCCTTGAGTTTGTTTCTTGCTGCTGGACTTGCAGGGGTTGGCAAGCAGTTCAGCCACAACCCAGCGGCAGAATTGGGCTTCCAGGGATGGGCTCCTTCTTGGAGCCCTCCAATTGATGTTCCCCCAGCGCTGCCACCACCTTGTTAGACCTGGCTTTTTGGAGCTGGGAGGCTTATCTCTACTCCCTTCTCCTACTTAGCATTTTAACTATATTTTTCTTAAATTCATTTGGCTACACCATCAACACAAACAAGTCAACAGAGAACAGCGCAAATGCATTCCACTGCTAGGGTTTGAAATGTCCCACTGTACTCCACCGAGAAAGTCTCTACTTTCTCTCATTTTGTGGTGACAGATCAAAATGGAGGTGGGGGGGTGGGGTCCAAAGCCATCAGGAATACTTTGCCCACAGGCCCAGCCACGCATTCCCGTGTTATTCCACCGTGCCACGGTCAGCTTTGATGAGTAGAGTGCAGCAAAGTGCTGTACACAGAGTTACTGCGGCAAGGCTGAGTCTCAGAGCCTCCACAGGGTTTCCTCTCCAAAGACTGGTACCAAGCCACAGAGTGGTGAGCCATACCCGCTTCCAGTGGGCCCCTGAGGCCTGGCTTGCTGCAAAGCTCGGCAGGGTGCCGAAAGCCTGCCCAGCCGCTCTTCAGCTCCTGCTTGCTCCAATCTGCCAGTTTTGGGCACAAATAAATGTGGCAGCAGCCCAACTACGACTACAATTACCGAACTTGGTGCGGTGGTGTTTATTTACCAGTGGCCGGCCTGACCTTGATAACCCTTAGCCTATGCACTGGTCCTTTTGTGGTAATACAGGCAAAGCCTAGCAGAGAAAACCACAGCATTTGGGAAGCGTTTACATGACATGCTAATTCGATTTTGACTTCTCTAAATCTAATCAGAAAATAAATGTATCTTGTCTGCACTACCACTCTTGCTGCAGTCACCACCGTGCCTGCTGCTTTCTTCAGCAACACTTTTTTCCCTGGGATAACTTCAGGAGTGAGGCTAGGGTCAGGTGGCAGCTTAGGCCGCTGGCACTAACCTTGTGCATTTCCTCTCTCACTTTCCTGCTGCTCTTTGCTCCCTCACCCTGCCTTCTCACCTGCCTAATTGGCTTTTGCCTCTCTTGCCCATTCTCATCTCTCATTTCCCTCCCTGGCCCTGCTTTCTTCTTCTGTTTACATCTTCTTTTCTTCTATTATCTTTCTTTGGTTCTGTCTCCCCCATCCCTCCCCAACCTTCACCCGCTACAGATGTTTCGGTACAAAGTGCGCGGGCTGTGCGCAGGGCATCTCCCCTAGCGACCTGGTGCGGAGGGCTCGAAGCAAAGTGTTTCACCTTAACTGCTTTACCTGCATGATGTGTAACAAGCAGCTTTCCACCGGTGAGGAGCTCTACATCATAGATGAAAACAAGTTTGTCTGCAAAGAGGATTACCTAAGTAACAGCAGTGTCGCCAAAGAGAACAGCCTTCACTCGGGTGAGGCCCCGACTCCCAGCTGGCTATGGGGTGGGTGGGTCCTTCGGGAGGAAGGCCGGCCGTGGGTCCTGCTCACCTGTCCCTTCCTTCTCCCGCAGCCACCACGGGCAGTGACCCCAGTTTGTCTCCGGATTCCCAAGACCCATCGCAGGACGATGCCAAGGACTCTGAGAGTGCAAATGTGTCTGATAAGGAAGGTGGCAGCAATGAGAATGATGACCAGAACTTGGGTGCCAAGCGGCGGGGACCTCGCACTACCATCAAAGCCAAGCAGCTGGAGACATTAAAAGCTGCCTTTGCCGCTACACCCAAGCCCACGAGACACATCCGTGAGCAGCTAGCACAAGAGACTGGCCTCAACATGCGAGTCATCCAGGTCAGCCCTGGTGTGCCATTCTGTCCTTCAGAGGACCACA